>JBAMHX010000001.1:20832534-20844046 GCA_037177515.1 Pseudomugil tenellus
GCATGTCTTTGGACTGTGGGAGGAAGCCGGAGAACCCGGTGAGAACCCACGCTAACACGGGGAGAACATGCAAACTATATACAAAACGTTTATAACAAAATCTATTTTGTTGCATTGTTTGTTTTTTGACAGGGTCAGATTCATGATTTACTATCTTTTCAGGTCATAACAGGACAGAACAAAAAAATCTGATTTGACTTCCAATAAAACCACAATTTTATTCTCTTGATCATAACACAATATAATTACACACCCTCTAATGTCAGGGTTTATTTTAGAGAAAAATGATAAAATTAGTCATTTTTACTGCTGACCATGACATATCCTTAAAACACCTGTAAGTGCTCAATCTGTTAAAAATGGCACTAATGAAATATGATTTAGTCATCAAATTCTCTTGACATGAGTGTCTGTGTTGGTCTGCAATGGAGTGGTGACCTATCCAGGTGTACTCTACTGCTTGCCAAACCGCTGCTGTGAGAGGTTCAAGCCACTCCACAACCCTGCATCGGAAAAAGCGGTATAAACAATAGATGGGTAGACATAAAAAGTGACTACGTTTACCAGTTTTTTAAAAAATAGGATAAACAACATAAAGGTGAAAAAAACTTTTTGATTTTATTGTAAAAACACTTTATCATCAAGCAACCATTTTTGTATTATTTCAACTCAATTATGGCAAAAAAAAACAATAAAAAATGAAAAACTTCTAAAAAAAAATTGCAAGCTCATCACACTGATGGATGCTAACTTTAAAGTAACTACATTTTGACATAATTACAAGGGGTTATATTTTTGTACAACAGTAATAGTAAAAGGGATGTTTGGTTTGTTCATTTGCAAAAAATGAAAATTCTTGGAGCCCAGAGTATGTCACAGCCAAAGTGTAACAAATTTAACTACACAGGATCCAAATCGCCATTTGAGCAAAAGATTGCCCTTTACTGCTCGTCTCATTAAATAAAACTTAATCAAAAACACAAACTAAGATACAAAAAAAGAACACAGAGAGCTTGGAACAAACTCCACAACAACTCTGAGTCGTTGGAAACCCTGATTATTTCAGTAGATCAAAAGCACCGATTGTACCTTAAAGTATTTCCCAAAACTCAGTTTATCAGTGCAGACACATTACAAAGTAAAAACTGTATAATTTATTGGCTTACTGAAGCATGTTTATGGTTGAGTAGAATTTAGTTTACTCTGACAAAAGTCATCCATCAATAATAATGCCCAGTGTAAATGTACAAATCACAAACATATGGCTGTTTGGCAAACAGATTGAAATCAACAGACTTAAATTTAAGGTTTAATTTTCTAAAACTATCTATGTGTCCTTTGATTGGCATTGAGCCATGAGGAAGAACATCTGAAGGCCTCATGTTTTGATTGTTAGTGTTTGGTCTTTTCTTCCCTTATATTTGTCAGGATCAAACATGTTTGAAAATGACACTCTTTCAGATGGGATAAACCATTACCTGATAATTATGACTGAAATAGTAACAGTGTATTTGTATTTAAATTCAGCATAGTATAATTGTTCATCAGGTGGATCATTTATGAGCTGACTTGGACTTCTTAGGTGTCTTGGCCCCTCCTTTCTTCTTGGGTGTAGTGAAATTTTTGTCGCAAACTTCACATAACCAAAGACCTAAAGAGACAGAGTTAATTAAACATAAGAACCAAAAGTAAAAGAAAGAAAAACATACAATGGTATTAATAGAAGTTGTGTTTGTAAGTCTGTTCTACCCTCTCCCGAGTCACAAGGTGGTTACATCCACCACGCACCAAGCATGTTAGTCTCTCACCTGTAGGTATGGATTCCATGCCTACACAGAAGGTGTGGTATCCTCTGTCACACATGTCGCAGAACATCATCTCGTCCTCGTGATGGGGCTGCTGGCACACGGTGCAGGTCTTGCACTCCATACACTGCCAGCGGTACGTCTGGATCATGCACACCAGCTCCACACTCATGTCCAAGCATGAGGGATGACCTGATGTTCATTGACATGAGAAAACGCATGAAGGAGCAAAGGAGACGCAGACACACATATAGGAAATAGACAACACATGAATAGACATAGAGACAAAAACGCACATTGTTAACAGGCCCATAAACATACAGTACTGCCTCCTTAGTTTAGAGCTTTATAGGTATAGATTTTATTACATAGTGACTTTTCTCTTTCTACAATTAAAAAAGACCAATTCATAAATTGCAGGCCAGTAAAGTCATTTATAAAGTTTATCAAAAATATAATCACACAAACTTTGCTGGGAGTTCAAACATTATTCAGACTTAAAATGATCTTACACACAATTACCTTTACTTTTATTATACAAAAGATTATTGACTAAATTGTGCTTGTGCATCGCTAAATACTGGAGAAAGTGCTAAATTAGTTTTTAAATTGACGAGGAAAGAAAATCCCATCACAATAAAACAGCAAGGAAAAAAAAATCCTGTGAAATGCAGTGTTAACTTACCACTGTTATCACATTGGGAGCAGTGAATGAGAGCCTCTGGCTTGCCTTTCTTGTTGGCCTCTTTACCCTTCTGGCAAATGCCACATATAGCATTGGGAATGACCTTAGGCTGCAAGGGCAGAATAATGCTATAAAACCAAACACACACGTGTATCCTGTAGTCATGGAAATACAAAAAAATACAGTAATACCTGGGTGAAAAACAAACACTGTGTTGACTGACCGGGCTTCTCTACTTGAAGGAGAACAACACATAAAGTGGATGATTGCTGAATAACACATTAATAACTTGCTGTTCAAGCAGATTTTAAAGTAAAGTCTGTGGCATTGGCAAGCGGGGACATTATCTCCATCTTTCGGGAACAAAAGTGATTGTTTTCTTTGTAGAAAAGACCAAATGAAGGTTTTTTTAGATCACAAAACCGAAATGATTTGTTTGGATTCAACTGCAAGAAAGTAGCAACAGATTAAAATCAGTGTTGACAGAAAGTCTTGTTCAAAGACAAAAGCAACGGCATCTGTTTTTCCAATCTCAAATAGTGAGACCAAAAAAAGGATCTTGGGGGTTTTTCCTGATCAAATCTTAAACAACGCATGATGACAGAAAAATAATTCTCATTTTATCCATTTTTTCTTAAGTTTCATTGAAACTTACTGTTGAGTTTCAAAGATGGCAAAGAGAATAGAAACATCGTGGAAAGATTGAGAGGCTAAGGAACATTTAAATCAGGACATCCCACTTGCAAAGTAGAAGTCATTTAAAATTTCTTCTTGTGTGGGAAACCAGTCAATCAAATAAAACATTTATAAATCAGCCACAACATTAAAACCACTGACAGGAAGAGTAAGTAACACCTTTTACACTGTAACAAGATAACTACCACGCCTTATCTTGGTTCTGTTGGGAGAAAAGCCTGCATGTTATTAACAACTGTCCCCTACTTTAACATCTTTACAGACCACACATACTTGGCAAAAAAAATGCTTGGGAAAAGTTAAACAAACACACAAAATTAGTCTTAAGATGTTCATCCAACCTGAAAACCCTCCAGTTAATCATCTGGTGGAAACTGAATATATTCTATTCTACATTTAGCAGACGCTTTTATCAAAGGCGACTTACATTTGGGACATGGGGTGACTTGCCCAAAGACACTTCAGCATGTAGCCAAGAGAAGCCTGGACTCAAACCCCCCCAACGTTTGCCTCTTGCTCTTACCTCCTGAGCTACAGCCGCCCTACATTTTTGTGAACCAAGCTAAATCCCAAAAGCCCCCACCCTTCCAGTCCTCAGGTGCCAAAGGATCCATTGCTAACATCCCAGTAATGTACTCCCGTCCCTTTGGATGTTCAGCGTTCATAGCAGAGGTGGCGAACTCCGGTCCTCGAGAGCCTCAATCCACAAGCGTCTTTCACTGCTGCAACACACCTTACAAACATCAGATTTAATTAGCAGACTTGGTCAGAAAATGATAAAGTCTGCTAATTACCCAGTGATTTGAGTCAGGTGTGGCGCAACAGGGAAACTCCCAACACTTGCAGGACCGAGGCTATTGAGGATCGGAGCTGGCCACCCCTGGTCCATAGCCTGACTAGTCAGAAATGTTCAAATAGCAAAATGAATACCCATGTAATATGAGGATATAGGTCGTTTATAACCTCATAGCTAATCTATGTGCATTATAGGTGAAGGACAGGAAACATTTATTATTATTATCTGAATTAAATTAAAGCTTAGAAGCATTAAACAGGACTGTTTCAGCTCACTGACTAGACTAGAGTGACTAGAGATTAACTCTACATAACTTTCCTACAGAAACATGTAAAAGGAAAAACTGGTTTCATGTACATGTCCTGGTATCAAAATGTTTGTTCACATTTTCTTCTGTTAATTGTGACAATATATTTTGTTTTATTTTAGCTTTGTTTTAAACACAAAACAATATGGTATGACATTCATACCTAAAATGTCCCCTGACAGAAAATCAGACTATTTGCCGAAAGTGGCAAAACTATCAGAAACTGAAGGAAGGACGTGGTTTGGTAAACTGAGCAAGATGGCAACAAGAAGCGAGTAAGGAAGGACCGATCTGCCTGTTTGTTTGTTTTTTTTTTTTTCATTTTACACATTTTCTTGTATTTTCTCATCAATTCTTAGCTAAAATCTAGCGACTAATTTCCGACATGAAATGCTCAGTCTAAGCCAACAGAGTGGATGATGCCTGCACAGTTCAAATGCTTCTGCAGTGGAAACATCCTCACAGTAAAAGACTGAAAACGGACCATTCACGAGACTGAATCCAGCTAGTTTCATTATGATTTATTCTACGATAACTGGATTTGAACAAGAAATACTGCATTTTCAGGCACATGTAAGAAACAGAACTAATTTTTTTCAAAAGCCAGTACAAAGAGTGTTGGTTTTTGAAAGATGTCATATTGCTCTAACATGCGGCTGCAGAGGCGAACACAGAGGTGGACTTAAGTTTGAACTTCATACTAGCTGACTATACATAGAAATGCATTGCGGGATAAAATATTTGACAACTGAGCTATTTAGATTCAACGCATCTGACACAATAAACTTTGTTAACCTTTGGTTTGTAACAATAAGCCGTCACTAAAAGTAAATGCCATGATTTTTTTATATCCGTGATAATCTATTACTAATAAAGCTACAGAGTGGCTGTGAATCCTCTGTGATCCTAGAATTTATTTTCTGGAATAAGCTTAATCTACCTATTATATGCTGCAGTTTAGACACATTTCAGACGCACTTTATCCCATCTGATCAAAGTACCGCTGTGGACAATTGAAATGAACGCCATCTTTGATCATTCCTGGATTTTTTGCAAAATGCTGTGCTACTCTCAAAAGCTTTAAAGGTCAACCATGACGTCATTTTCTACTGCAAGCCTTGCAGATAATAGTTAGGTCAAAGCATAACTAACATTTTTAAGCTAGCATCTGAGCAACTGAATAAAAAGCCTGTCAAATGTTTGTAGAAACATCACATCATTACAGATCATTCAGTTTATCTTCCGAGGGCAGGATCGGCTTTACAAAATGACAGATTATACTTTATTTTTATACACTATATACTTGTTTAAAATATTGAAATGTTATAAAGTTATTGCATCCACATCCCTCTATATGCATCGCAAGCATGAAAAGTCTAGGGATGTTATTTTAGTAAGATCTTGCTGCCAACATGCCATGTTTGATGGCTCAAAAGCATATACAAAATGATCTGCTGGAAACTGTCAACCCAAAGTTAAGTAAATTAAAGGAGCTTTAACACAGTAACCACATTTTAAAAGCACCATGCTCACACTACAAAGCTGAGCTGAACTCAACTGGACATATTGAGGTCCATTATACTCATTAATAATGATTGAATCATTCACTTTCACTGTCAGATTTTCTTATAGACTGAAAGATAAAATTTATTAGTGCACGTCTGTTTCCTGTTGGGAAAAATATCATGATAACAAGATGTAACGAGTTTTGATGAGGTTCACAACCTTTATTTGAAATGAGCATCAAAGATGCATCATTTGTATTTCAGTGAAAAGCAAGCTGACGTGTACCTCAGTCAGCACAAGGACTACTTGTATCTCAGCTCAGTGACAGTGTGAACAAAGTCAGCATATCCTCATCTCTAATGGGGCAGTTCATGCCCATGCCAAACTGCTTTCTAATATTTATTTACATCTGGATGGTACATCACATGGTGTATAAACAAAGTGTTGTCTTAAACAAACTTAAAACATTAGAATCAAGTGCCTTCTATGTTTCAGATATAAATGATAAAAGCTTTTCTAGAGTTAACATGAACTTCTTTTTTATAATAACCACAAGCTGTTTGGCTCGTATTTTCTATATCAGAATAACAGAAAGGAACTTTCTTTTCAAGACTGAAAAGGGAAAACTAGCAGCCAAACATCCACTTACTTGTCTTGGAAATATCTTTTTTGACAAGTGAGGACAGACAAGAGGTATATTGAAGACAATCAAAAGGAAAAATCGATCTTTGCTGAAAAATCAAAAAGTTGAAAGTGCAGCAAAAAGAAGCCCGAACTGTTCCTTTAAAATGTTCTTATTGCTCACAGTCTTGTACAAAGAGGGAAAAAAGCAACGTGGCATTTGTGAGACCAAAAACTGAAGACAGGACCGACAGGGTGTATGTGTGTGTGTGTGTGTGTTTGCTGTGTGTGTGAACCAGGATGTCCCAGCTTGAAAAAGCTGTCCAACTGTAGAAGCTGGAGAACAAAGTGAAGAGAGCTAAGGAGAGGTGGCGGGATGGATGGAGTAAGGGAGTGGTAGTAGTAGAGAGAGGAGGAGGAGGGGGTAGAAAAGTGCTGCTGCTGTTGTTGAAGAAGAGTTCAGTTGGTTTTGTCCTCTACCTTGTACCCTGGGGTGGCTTTGTGGGAGGCAGAATGGCGCTGATCTTTGCCTGGCGTTGATGTCCTGTCTTTGGGTTTGGACTTGTGGCCCTGTCCACCTCCACTCTCCTGGCTCTCCACATCTGATGCATTGCCTGAAGAGCTGTCCTGGGGAGCAACAGCAGCAGGTGGAGGTTGAACAAAATGTATAACAATGTTGTACTTTCCTTAAGACTAATACTATAACATGATGCTACCACTGATTTACCACATGACAGGCACATATCATGCATCCCTATGTGAATGTGAACTGACTACTGTCTTACAGAAGAGTTCTTGTTCTTCTTGTCCTCTTTGCCATCATCTGCATCATCTGAGTCAGGCTCTGAGTCCAGAGCAGGCAGCTCTGGATCCAACGGAGGCTCATACAGAGCAGTATTTAACGGCAAATAGCGCAGCTCGTTGGGAGAGTATCTGTCATGAAGAACACAGTGACATTCGACAGCAGAACGCATCACAACAGTGAAGTACTTTCTTTAAGCTCCAGTCCTCGAGGGCCAAAATCCCGCAGGTTGTTCATGTATCACTGCTTCCACACACCGGAGTCAAATCTGCCAGTCATTGGCTGCTGGATCCAAGCCAGGGGCATTTAAACAGGGATACATGTAAAATCAGGGACAGCGGTGCTCGAGGACTGCAATTTAATAGCATAGTCATTTGTTTTGGTGTGAAATATACCTTTTGTAGTAATCTTGGAACTGTCCTGGTATAAGGGCCACAGGGTAAGGCCCTGTTCTGGTTAACTCTGGAGCCAGCACCTTGAACCTGCCCTGAGGTACCTGGATAATCTGGGACAAAAAGCAGAACACAAAACTGAGTGAAGTTCAGCAGAAGGAGTGTATCATTACAGAATTATGTGCTATTTCAAAATGGACTTACATGTGTCTGGAGATCAAAGTACGCTCTTCTCTCTTCCATGCGCTCCCTGTTGAAATTACTGTTGAACTCTGCAGCTTTTTTTGCTGCCTTCTTTATGTACTCTGGCACCTTGCTGGCCTCCACCTTCTGAGGGTTCTGTTGTTGCATTTGCTATCCAAGCACAAGAAAAAAATATATTTTAAATAATAAGAGGTCAAGTCTGTAGAAATATTTTAGCAAATGCAAAACAACAAGAGGTTTCTGCTGTCTGTGCACTCACAGAGTACTCTTTTGCTATTCTCTGCCGCTCCCTTTCCTGCAGTATGACTGAATACTCAGAGTGTTTGGTGGGATATTCCTTTATCATCAGATCTATAACCTCATCACTCCTCAGAGCTGTCAGACCTGGAAAAATAAGCAAAGATATTCTATGTGTTAAGAAACGGTTTGATTTTGTGATAAGCAACGATGTAGGTTTTTAGAACTTGGTCTGTACCCAGAGTGCATTGTGTCTCAGTGATGACATTCTGTTCACGAAGATAGAGTTTCTCTTTGTGGGACAAGTCTCTCCTCTCCATATCTTCAGAGGGATAAAAAAAAAGTGGAAATTATTTCCACCGTTCAATAACTTACTGTAAATCTTCACAACAGAAAGTGGGAATACAACAATTAACAATAGATGAAGCAATACTTCAGTCATAGCAAGAACACTTATCCTCTTCTTTCCAATTTACAATATTTCCACTTTTTACATTGTGAAATGTTTATTGTTTGGTTGTTTATTTAATTTTAAAAATTAAAAACATTAAAAATGATATTCTGATTCTTACCTGGATACTTCCTCTTGAATGATGTGACTCCAAGATACTCGCTAACTTGCTCCTGGAGCATGTAATATTCTCCTGTGTCATCAGGTGGCCACTTATACTCTGTCAGGTTTTCTGCTGGGAAATATGTTGGTCTGGACAGGGAAGTATAAGGACAACAAAAATTGAGGAAAAGCTACTAAAAGATGTACACTTTAAGAATACAGCAGAGATGAAACTGGGTTATATAATAACAACACAAGCTACATGTCAAACTGCTTAAATATTATACTTGTGGTAATTTATTGTACCAGGCCCAGTATCTGGCCAGCCTACCCAAGCTCTTGACTAAAGGTGTCACAGCTTCGCGAGCTGTCTCCTGAACCCATTCTCCTCCTCTTTGGAGGTTGGCTCCCATCATTGGACACCTCCTCTATAACATCTTCCTACACATCAAAAGGAAATAAAAATGTTTTATTAAAATATCAAGAAATGTTTGAAACATTTCCAGTGCATGCTTTACACAAGTTTAGACATTTTTTCAATTTTGATATTTTAGCAAACCTGCCGAAATCGCAAGCAGAGACAAAACTGTACCCAAATATTTCCAGTCAGAGCAATTGGAGACTGTTGAGATATGGTTATTTTGCAATGACAGTGCAGTGATGATGCTCTCCGACTTTTAAATTGTAACATGATGCATAATAGACTTTCTTAACGGAAGTGTCTTAAACACCTAAATCAATTTATGCAAAAATCGTATTAACCTTGTATAAAACTTATGCTTGGGGATCTTGACCTCAGCATCGTTATGGGGGAAACCCGGGCAATTTAAAGTCTATTTTAAACATGTTTGTTTTTCCTGTCAACAGAAGACTTTACCAGGGATTTATTTGGTCGTTTTAAATCACTTTTATGTATTTACTGATAATGAATAAATACGTTTATTTTACTGCATGTGCGTGTGTATGCATGTCATTTTTGTTCTATTCCCCAACTACGGAAACCTTCAACACACTTTTGGAACATCATATTTTCAATATGGCAAGTGTGAAATAAGTCTCATAAACTAAAAGTATGACTTTTCATACACTGGTTGACAAAAAACATTGTGACAAGGGCGACACAGAAATGAGCATTTAATTCATAGTAACAAGATACACTCCTCAACAACTTGCTTCTTATTCAGACATTTCAAGGATCACATTGTCTCTAGGTATTAGGAAGAAACGAGTGTCACTCAATCTAACCATGCCGTCATCGTTCATTTGATAACAAAGAAGTGATGCTAATTTTGCTAACAGTTGTTATTCATGGATGGAGACGGCCGTTGAGCTAGTTGTTGGCTTAGCCAACAGCCACGCAGAGATCTGGGAACAAATCTAAGAAGGGTTTCAAGAAGTGCAAATGTCACCTTCATGGATTGTGCTCCGGGGGTAGCGGGGTTGCTATCGCAGGGCGGTCTAATGGGTAGTAAAGTAGCCATATCTCGATTAATAATGCCTTCTGCTAGCCTAGCTTGCTAGCCGTTACAACAAGTCTTCTTCTGTGAAAGAGCCATTCGTCGCTGTGAAACGTTTAGTCACAACGCTGACCCCTAGTGGACTGGAGCGATGGTTGAGATTCTATAATAATGTGTTACCTGTATGATATATAGTAATATGCAAAAAAATCAGCGATATCGGATTAATTGAATCAGACATTTAAATAGATTATATAGCAAACATTCGCCTAAACTGAATTACGCTCATGTTTAAAGGAAATTTAACATCGCCCCCATGCGGTATGTTTAAAACATTACACTGATCCGTTCGTTGGATGGATTCGATACGGCAAGTCGGAGGGGAAAATCAGCTAGAATCCGCGGAAATCATTAACGGGACTATTTTCCTTTTACATTGCTAGCTAGACATCTGTCAACTTCTATTTCTCCCTAATTGCATTTTGCTCTCAAACCGCCAAACTGGCGATGTCAGAGTCTTACGGTAAGAAGGCCCTCTTGCAGACTATCCACCGTCAACATTTCTCCGTATTCACAGGGAAGGGATGAGGCAGGTGTGTCGTGGGGGCTTTTTCTCATCGTAAACAGATAGCGGATGGGCTAACCGAGCCACTAGTGAAGGCTTTTGGCCTTAAAAGTGAGATGTCGTTGTAAAAAAACCGAAGGGGGTCATAGAGCCTGGTTAACTGTGGCTTAATATACAAAACTGACCAAGTTTACGTTTTTTTAAAGCAACGTCGAGGTTATTAGAGAAGACAAGAGGCTTGTGCATATGGACATAGAGGGGTCATGGAGCTGGCGTTAATATGGGACTTAGCTGTTTAATAACATACCTAACCGCGTATTTTGTTTGTTTTTTAAGTGTTGTTTCCTAACAGCACCAGATCATCCTCATGGTCATAGGAGTTATAGATAAGCACAAGTAAATATCTGGTAGCTGTCTTAATATATGGTAGTTTTGCTTGGTGTTACAGTAGCACCTTAACAGGTACTCGTACATTTGTGTATTGCAAACAGCTGATGCATAAATCATTAACGGCATTAATCTAATATAAGCCCATAACAGTAGCTCAGCTGCTGATATACTGGCCTGGCATCACATATAAAAGCCACATATGCCATAGCAGTTTACAAGTCTCCCTTTTCTTCTCTGGGCTGACATTTTTATGTTCCATCTGCAGATTTCCTGTTCAAATTCCTGGTGATTGGGAATGCTGGGACAGGCAAATCATGTCTGCTGCACCAGTTCATAGAAAAGAGATGTAAGTCATGGATATGCATTATGTCATTAGCATTTATTATTCACACAGATTTTATTACCTATGATTAGTGATAGATCAACTAAATGAAAAGCTGATTATTAGTCATGTGAAGAGGAATTAAAACAGCTGATTACCCCCATGTCAGTGTTG
>JBAMHX010000001.1:20844146-20859310 GCA_037177515.1 Pseudomugil tenellus
TAGAAAAGAGATGTAAGTCATGGATATGCATTATGTCATTAGCATTTATTATTCACACAGATTTTATTACCTATGATCAACTAAATGAAAAGCTGATTATTAGTCATGTGAAGAGGAATTAAAACAGCTGATTACCCCCATGTCAGTGTTGCATCTTTTTTTGTATTGTTTTAAGAAAAGACTGTTTTTACAGATGTATAAAGCAACAATGTAACATAACAAACACATTCTGCATTATTATGTTTTATGTTGTTTTTTAGTTAAGGATGAATCCAATCACACAATCGGAGTGGAATTTGGTTCTAAGATCATTAGTGTCGTCAACAAAATGGTTAAACTGCAGATCTGGGACACTGCGGGGCAGGAACGCTTCAGGTAGGGATAAAGCCCTTAGAGGCATACACAGCTTCACTCAACGGCTGTCAGTCCATAACCCTCACTACATTTTGGGCCTTTTGTACACATTGTGATCAGCGGTACACATAGCATGTACAGTAATAATAACATAACACTGGCTTTTTGGAAGAATTTAATGTCCTCAGTGAAATAATAACAAAACATGTTGTTGGATTTGTTTTTCTTATTTTAGCTTGAGATACTGAACCTTGGGTAGCTGTGCACAAGCTCACAGGCTGGGACAGAAAATGTGTCTGTGACTGAAATTAATAGGTTAAACCTTTTTCTCCTCCATATTGTCACTTGCCAGACACTAATCACATGATTACTTAGTTCAACAAGTTGTGGTAATTGCTGTTATAGAACCATATTAATTTATTTATTATTTATTTATTAGTTTTACTACTTTCTCATTGACTATGTCCTAGTCAACTTGTATACGTGTGTGTATTTCAGGTCCGTGACCAGAAGCTATTATAGAGGAGCAGCAGGAGCCCTGCTGGTCTATGATATCACCAGGTATCAACGTGCTTAGAAGTTTTTTATCTGTCATAGTTATGAATTATTTGTGATCATTAGAATTTATACTAACTTGAGAAATTTGTTTTAGCTCTATGCGGAAACTTAGATTTCATGAACTTAGAGAACACAAAAAAAAAAATAGTGCACCTAGCACTGCAGGCAACACCTGTGCCTAACTACACTACAGCAGTTCAGCAACACTTATCTATGATTTCCTCTGTTTGATTTAGTGCTTGTGTTGTTCTTATTCTCAGATATAAGTCGCTTTGGAGAAAAGCGTCTGCTGAATGTCTGTAATGTAATGTAATAGTCGTCAGATCGAGTCTCTGCACCAAAAGTACAAAGTGTTCTTTGTTCTTTTCTTTTTGTTTCATTCGACACTGCAGTCGGGAAACATACAATGCTCTGACCACATGGTTGAGTGATGCCAGGATGCTGGCCAGTCAGAACATAGTTATCATCCTCTGTGGGAACAAGAAGGACCTGGATGCTGACAGAGAGGTCACGTTTCTGGAGGCGTCCCGCTTCGCTCAGGAGAATGGTAAAAGTCACAGAGGGGTTCTTGATAAAAAGGAAAGAAAGCATTTCAGAGCAATTGCTTTATATTATTTATATAAAATAAAGTATAAAATCACTTTTAATTTGAAGCAATTATTTAAATGAACTTTTCTTATTTCTTATTGTTTCTTATCGTGTTCTTTCCACGCTATACATAATAAAATTGGTGTTTTAATTATTTATATAATTGTTGCTGATTTTATCAATATTTTAATTATTGCATAACTTTATAATTGAAATTGATTAGAATTATATTGATTATATTATATACATAGTTTATCATTGTTACTGAGATATTGTTGCCAATATGAGTATATAGTACTCATAATTCTTGATAATAATATAGATTATGATAGTTGTAATCACTGGGGTTTAATTATATAAACTTGTGCTTTTCTTTCCTTATGTTTTATCGCTGTTTTTATTTTTTATTTTCTTTTTAAATTATGTTCAAATCAACTTTCTCAATCAATCAATCATGCTTATTATATTGACCTTTACTAAAATGCTACATTCTGGTTTTAGCAACTGGTCTAATCTGGGAATATGATTGTGTGTGTCAGAGCTGATGTTCCTAGAGACCAGTGCTCTAACTGGGGAAAATGTCGAAGAAGCCTTTGTCCAGTGTGCTCGAAAGATCCTTAACAAAATAGAGTCAGGTAGGAACTCTGATCTTTTCCCATAACTGTGAAATCCCTTCTTTATCCTAACAGGATCAATGTGAGGGGCTTAGATGTGACTTCCCCCCACCTTCCATCAGCTGGTCTGGAGATTTGTGTCATGTAGAGGCCGATCTGTGTTCACATGATAGAGATGAAACAGATTATTTACACACTGTTTAATAAGAGAAAATAAGAATAATCAGGTTTGTGTTGGTTATATGAGAAGAATCTTTTCTTTCTTTTAAAGGGGAGCTGGATCCAGAGCGGATGGGCTCAGGTATCCAATATGGAGACGCTGCATTACGACAGCTTCGTTCTCCTCGTCGTGCTCAGCCGCAGGGCACCCAGGAGTGCGGTTGCTAGTTGACGTCCTGTTATATACATAGTGAAGGTAAACAGAGCAGAATACAAGTGTTTCATCATGCCATGAAATCATACCTTCCTCTGGTTTATGCCAAAAATAAGATTTTTAAGGACTTTCATGCCAAACAGAGTTTATTCTTCTAGGGCAGAAGGAGCAACTTAACATTCTCCTCACCGCTTTCAGCAGTATATCTGTCTGTACAGCTTATGTTTCTGCAAACTTGTACATTTTGGGACGATGTACATACCTCTGCAATTTTCTTCGTCTTGTAATGACTGGAGTTGTACATTAAACATGTGCTGTATGTGTAGTTTGCTAATAGATCTTTGTTTTTTTCCCTTCAGATATGCTGCCTGTGTCTGTGTGAGTATTGAAGACAGGTTTGTGAAGACCAGAAGAAGAACAGCCATGGAGGACCCGACAATGTTGGGTTCGGGTTGCTACGCTGGTACCCCTTCCCTGACCTTTGCACGGAGCCTTTTGTTGTCATTTCTGCATGTGCAGAGAGGCCCCGCCCCCTTCTTCAGAACTAATAAATCTCCAAGGTAACCACTGACTGCCCACCTTCCAACAACCTGCTGTTCTATTGGACCAAACTTTGACCAGAAATTCAGGATGTTGGTAAAGCAGGATGTTTCCTGATGTGCGTATCCATCTTTTTTCCTTCACACCTGCTCATCCACATCATCAGACTATAATCCACCTCTTACTGTTCCAACCTGACACAAATCACAGGAATTACTGCTTTTGCTTCCTCCTTTTTCGGCTAAATCTAAAAATGATTAATTGCTAAAATTTGTGGATTTTAAAACTTCGGAGTGAGCCAAACAGACTGCTGTGCTTAAATAAGACAAGCTGACTTTTTGCGCTTGCTCGATAATGTCCAAAGGGAATGAACTTCTAATACAAACGCTGGTTGAAAAAAACGAACTCTGCTTTATTGTTGAGCAGTTCCTGTAATTGCATATTTATCCCATATAGAGAACTTCTTTCACCACTTATCTGCTCTGATTACTTTTTAACTAATTTAAACACACTAACGGTTTACTGACCAGACTTTTCTTGTTCTATCATAACTTATTTATCCTCTAACACGTCCCCTTTGCCGTGCAGCCACTAAATTACTCCCATCAGACAACCTTTCCCTCAATTCCTGCCTTTCTTGCATAGTGTAAATCGCCTTGTCTCTTCCCTCCCCTGCAACATCTTAAACACTCTACAGGTTCTGTATATACAGACTGATGCATGTTTTCTGAAGCAGAATGTCAGAGCATTTCCTTATGAAGAGCATTACTTGTATTTTAGAATAAATATCGTATTAAGCATCCGTTTCATGCTCCGCTGTATAATCCGGACATTCAGCTCCAATACACAGATGATTTGTAGATAAATGGGTGAATGAGGGAGGAAGAAATATTACAAGTCACTGTATTTTTTTCTGTTTGTGGAAATCATAGCTTTATCAGTAATTGTCCATCTATTAATTCACAACGTGGATGTCACCATTGATGTCATTTTCCCATTAAATGTCCAAACTTTGAACTGGTGGTGCATCTCTCATCTTTATACACAGGATTCAATTTATTACTGCTGACTGATGCCTCAACCTAACGTTCTGCTTGTTTACATGAGATCTGTGTGAGTCCTGCCCGCTGCGGGTACTACTAACCAATCACATTTCAGCTTTTGCTGTCTGTATGAAAATGATCTGACGTGCGCTTTGTTTTTATTGTTCCATCTTGTGTGAAGACACCGTAAATGATTCAGGAATCAAATGTTCTGTCATTTCATTTATACAAGAAGCTTCAGGTATTTTCATATGATAACTCTAGGCTTTTGTCATGTGTTTATGTCATCACGTCTTTGGTTTATATTCGTTTTTGTTCATTTATTGTCTTTACGTATCATAGATTAATTTATTCTGTATAATAAAAAGCAAATGTATGTTTTTGACATAAAAGCAGATACAAATCCAGCACTGTTCCCATTTGTTTTCTTGCTTGTTATAAATGGTTGGTTTAAAGCCAAATTAAGGTGTACGTTTAAGTTTTAAGCTCCAATGCACAGAAAACCAGCAGAATAAACTACACAGTGATGTTGTGCACTGAGCTGAAAAGCAGATTGTATCACATCAAGAATTCAGTCACATTGAAACTCATGTTAGAAATGCTTAATGAGGTTTTAACGTTTGCAAATATTGTTGGATTTTATCACAGAAAACAAATGATGAAACTTTGTTTGCTAAAGAATTACATCACACCACTAAAGTTCATTTAAATCCATGTTATTTATGTATGCAGACAATATATTCATGATGTTTTACAGTATTGCAGTTGTTACATCCAATATGTTGGAAAAACATTACAAACATTATTACTATTTACGTCTGACAATTTATTTTAGTTCATTCATGTTGGACACTAATAACTAATAACAAGCAGTAAAAACTGGCAATTTTATCTAAAACAAACTGCACTAAAATCCTTTTATTACCATTTATTTCTTTATCAAACTCCTGAAGTAATATAATCATGTATCTTGAGGCCATTGTGGTATAAATAGAAACTTTCTGCCAAACAATGTAAAGTTAATCTAGAAAATCATGCAAGAATTTTGGGGATTTAATCAAAAATATACTTTTTATATAATATAAACCAGAGCTTGATTACATAGTTTTGTCTCATCAGATTTACTCCTGTATTCTGTAATTATCTAAATTTTCCACATCTTTTATTAAAAAGGGCTCAAATGCAGTTTTTTTTCCTTTTGGAAATATTGCACAAAACTACATACCACAACTTAAACTCAATAAATAAAAAATGCAAGGTACATAATGTAGTAACACTGAACACAAAGTTGTAAAAACGTGAAATTTAAAGTAATTTATGGCTGAATGTTCACCGCAGACCTTCTCAGCTGCTTCTTGAAAAAAATCTTTACAACCACAATAAAAAAAAATTTATAGTTAAAAGTACTTTTTAAAAATAATCTTTTCCAATTGTTTATGGCACGTTGCTGATTTTATCATTGTTACTATTAAGCACTTAATTTCTTCTTTATGAGTGTATTTGTTTACTACAACAAACGTCCAAAAGATTAAAAAGTTATAAAATCTTATCGAGTTACTCAGCAGATATTGTGTAACTGTTTCAAAAAGGCGACAAGATCAAAGTGCAGTTTAATTTGGTCCGAACTAAATAAACTCATATTTCTAACTATTGTACAGTCATTTAGCAGAAGCTTTTCTCCAAAGCGACTTACCGGTACATCTGACAATAAAACTAGAAGATAGTTCAGCATCAGCTTTCTTTCCAACTCGTCCTTTTTCACTAACATGAATGAAGATGCTCGAATCTGGGCTTTGGTAAGTATTTCTATCATTTTTATGTTATTTTTGGTAAAAAAAAAATTCTCATTTAGTGAATGTGTGAAAGAAAGATGGCAGTATCCACAGTACCACAAAAGCATGCTGTCCACAGTCTAATGATTTTAACGCATTAACACCAGTTTGATCGAGTATAAACCACTTTAAAGTCAGTAATATGTCTAAGTGTGAGTGGGCTCAACTAACAGGAGAAAATACAATCATTACAACACAGAAATGATAGTGTCAGAAAAAGTGATTATCCGTCTAAAGCAAGTCTTTACCAATCTACCAAGCCTAACACAAAGATTCATAGTTCATAGCAGCAAAAAAACCTGGCGATAGAAAAGATTTAAAACTGAAGCAGACATGTTTCTGTGTTAGTTCTGCCTCACACCAATAAGGATGTTCATCTGCTCTGAAAACCTAATAAAGCTGACATAAGGTAATGCGTGTGTTTGCTTAAAACAGTATTACATAACAGTACAACATGCATTATAAAAGTTTTTGCACACAATATCCTTCATCTTGGTAAGAACTGAGTTTAAAAACAAGGCTTCATCAAATGACAATTTCTGCCATCTTCAATACAAGCTTTACATCCCGTATAAAAGCAGTGACACACCCTTCACTGAGCCCATTTAAAAGGTCTGCATCAAAATATGGCCATAAGATTCACTTTGAACAATTCAGTCACATCTAACTATTTTCCTATTCAGGAATTTGCATTAATCCTAAATTAGCTTTAAAAAAAAAGATCTTTTAAGATAATCTTCTGTCTTATAAAATCCCTATTAGTCTACATATAAGCCACACAGTGAACCTGATGGCTTTGAAATGTATGAGAGGTAAACATTAAGGAGCTGCCCCAGACTCTGGTATTTACACCGATGAGAGGCAGTGATGGCTTTAATGGGGGGTATCTTCATCCTATCGGGACCGAGCAGAAAAGCACCGCATGTATTCTGTGAGCCAGGGGTTGAATTCAGGTTGGACCTGCTTCTTAATTTTGTCCAAGTCTGCCGACTTGGCTCTACGCCGGTTGCTTCGTTGTGTCTGGATCTGACGCTCCACTTCCCGCCTGGTTTTGGCTCGCAGAGCCGATTCGTGGATCTGCAGGTGAAATCAACATTAATACTCCGGTTACACGTACGTTCCTGTATTTCTGATTAACTGAGCCACAAACAGAACAAGGACCTCATTAGTTGATGCTGCAGGGCCGACGTTGTGAGTCTTTCTGCTTGCAATGTCGGCATCCTTTTCCCCCGAGCCGTACAGAGCAAAGGGATGTCTGCTGTCTTTACTGTCCTCTTTGGGCTGCCGTAGAGGAGCAGGTCTCACCCGCTGAGAGCGCCAAGTCTGCTTTGTGGATTTGGAGGGTTTCTTCTGTTGTGATCGATGTCGTCGTGCGTCACTTTCTAAAAACAAAAAAGACAAACATGACAAGCTCACGGACCACCTCTGCCTGAAATGTGCGAAGTGAAGGACAACTAGGGCAAAATGTACAATAACTGCTGGATTAGATATATGAAATATGTTTTTTTAAAATCTAAGAACAGGGACATGTTTAACACTGTAATGAATATTTTCTTCAACAAATCTTACAGAGCTTACTGATTACTGTAATCTTACACGACATATGTGGATCTAAAACTCTGCAAGTTACTAATACCATGCTCACTAACGCTTACTGTAACTAACTTAGGCTTTTGAACTACACTGACATTATTTATTAAATTATTCCTCTCTTAGTTTGTCCTAAAAAAGCAAACTAATGACTTAAAAAGAAAATCTTAGTTTTCTACTCTGAGTGCATTTTGAAACTAAAAAAAATCGTTTCAGTGTTGTGTTGGCCATGACAAAACTGTTATAAAGAATTATATTGGATTGCAATGATTTGTAAATCATTACTTTTTTTTTTTTTTGGAGCTACCTTGGTCTCTGTGTGGAGCTGTTATTTGTTTTCTGCCTCTGCTGCTGGTTCTTAGCTCCTTGTCCAGCTCCTCCAATACTCTTTTCTCCCTGCTACCATTACACTCCAACCCTAAGGAGAGGTTAAAATCTCACATCACAAGAGCAGCAAGCATCACTTCATGTTGCACACTCTTATTTATATGTCATACATAGTTACCTTGGACTAAAGACACATTATCCTCCTCCTCGTTGTTTGGAATAGAAAGCCTGGGTACTGGTCCCGTGGTTCTGGTCTGCTGCTCCAGCTGTCTGTCCATTCTTGCCCCCTCACACTCATCCAGCTCATCCTCCGCTCTGTCTCCCATCTTGTTCTTCCCGGGAGGAGCGGGACTTTTCCCCCCTGAATCAGAATCACTCTCTGAGCCATTCCAGAACCAGGGGTTGTGTGTGTGCTCCAGCAGCCTGCGGGTCAGTCTATACTTCAGCATCTCCTCATAACATCTGGTGTAAGTCTCCCATTTGGGGTCTTTGAACTTCTTCATGTACTCGGATCGGATTCTCTTTGTCACCATATTGCCTCTAAAAAAGCCACAAAAAAGGAAAATAAAGCTTAAAAACTCTATCACACGGAAAATCACCCACCACGGTTAGGTAGAAGACGTTAACACAGCCCCAACATCAGTAGGCAGTCGTAACTTCTCGGTTTATTCTGTGTGACCGCCAGACATTTAAACGAAAAGGTCGAAGCAACGTGAACCAATGGCGGAACAGCGGGTGTCCCACCCCACCCCCCACAATACACCTACTTCCTGGAGGTAAACGTACTTCTGGGGCGAGAAGAGACAAAAATATGGTTTGACAATACAAATTGGGACACGAGTATGTCAACTTTATCTGAGTTTTAACGCTAAAAGTCGCCCATAGAAGAAAGTCCTTGCAACCGTTACCAAGAGAAATTTCTTGAACCAGTTGACGTCACGACCATCTCCCCCTCTGATTGGCTGTGGTGTCAGCAACGCCTAATGAAATCAGATCTGTTGTAATCACTGGTAAGATACACACATAGCTTTCACCACAACTGCAACCACCATAACACACATTTTCTTTTAGATAAAATATATCACTTATTGTTTAATGTATTCGTGTAATTTATGCCTTACAAACGGATAATTAGGCTATTCTGACCAGAACGTATAGGCGTTTACATCCCCCGCTCTCACGTCAAAACGTGTCCGTGTTATTGTACACGTCAGGTAACCATACCGACAAGCAGAACCGTTAATCGCTTGTCAGCTCGAGCCTGCACCCCAGGGAACACTACATCTAGGTGAAGATTATTAAACTATTGCCAACGACAGCGCAGCAGGACTTGACAAATTGGTGGCAGCGCTAGTCTAAAATTGTGTACAGTAAATATACTCACACTGTGCTCGGATTTCACGGAAGAAGTGCCGAACAGATGGCGTTGGCGGTGTTGTGCTGCTGTAATCAAACAGGGCTGCGACGCACAGCTTAGCTCCGCCCGCCCGAGGACGTTTTTAAAAAGCCAAACACTCCCTCAACAGGTGGTCCAAACTGGGAAGTCAGGAATGCGGTTAGAGTGGCTTTTGGCATGTAATGATTTCTGTCAGAAAGTAAACAAGAACAAAAAATACAATTTTGTTATTTCTAATGACAATAAATGGATTAAAAGTACTAAATATTCACCGAGAAACCTTCTTATTTCCCTGCTGATGACAGATTTGCGTGGCATCTTGAGGCAGACGTTAAAGATAGGCTACCTAAGGGGTCTTTATTTACATATTCATCAATCAAATGGAGTTATATGTTATCTAACACCCACACTAGAGCCTCCTTTTGTTGTTTTAGCTTAGACCTAACCCCCTCCACGATAACCTGATGAGCTCATATGCATATATGGCAGGCCTGCGGAGATGCCCTTCTGTAGGCTACATGAGGCGCACTACTCATGGCTAAAGATGGTCTGGACGCCAGGGAGGCGCAAGTGGCCACACAGGGCAGATAGCTCAACGGGAATCAGGGCCTGGTGTCAGGTGTCCAATGCTACTGATGGACAGTCTTAAAAAGCAGAGCTGCTGTTGCTGCCTGTGCGCATTCCTGGCAAGTCATACTCCGCCTGTCGGGGCTTTAAAGGCGCCTCCTTTCAGAACCTGTCACCTCGCAATGCCCATTTGTCCGTCTTTACCCATCAAGCCATGCAGGGTTAATAACATCCCCACAATCAACTCGGTGAACCAAAACCCCAGATGATCAGCTGCAGGGTGAAGTG
Organism: Pseudomugil tenellus; assembly: GCA_037177515.1. Classification (NCBI taxonomy): domain Eukaryota; kingdom Metazoa; phylum Chordata; class Actinopteri; order Atheriniformes; family Pseudomugilidae; genus Pseudomugil; species Pseudomugil tenellus. The sequence continues at coordinate 20,854,217 of JBAMHX010000001.1, forward strand.
TGTCATCAAAGTCACTAAAGTGAACTGTAGATTTCAGTTGCTAAGTTATTTTGTGTCATTCCTGTTGAAAGTCTTAAATTTAGGACCATATTTTGTTTTTGTAGCCATAATGTTGTAAGTTAAGGGGAAATATTTTTCTGTATTTCTCAAAGCATTAGTTTTCTAATAAAAACAAGGCCAAGGGCAAAAATACCAAATAATGGACTTTAATAAATTATCAATATGTATATACACTTACATTCACATGTGTTGGGCAACATGTTTTTGTTATTCTTTTTTTATTAAAGTTTTTTGATGGATGCATGGTTCAGTGGTTGTTTTCACAGCCTTTCTCCGTGCAACACAGACAACAAAGAGCCATAAAATATGCAGATTTTATCAGTAAAAAATGCATATAAATGTCAACAGCGCAGACAGACAGTCCATTGACAGCAGAGTGTTGCTGTGCCGCAGAGGTTGTTCCTCCTTGTTTGATCTCCATATAGCTGGTGGTGAAATTGATGGAGAAGCTGGTGAACAGAGGATTTAGAAGCACTTCCTGTGGACAATGCTGGGGCCGGCCTCGTCGTATTCCTGCTTGGAGATCCACATCTGCTGGAAAGTGGACAGGGAAGCCAGGATAGAGCCACCGATCCAGACGGAGTACTTCCTCTCGGGAGGAGCAATGATCTAGGAGGAGAGAGAGATGGTGGATGAGTTGCATTGTCTGGTGCGTAATTGTTCGTTTATGCGCAATTTTGGATGAAAAAAAAGTTTTCCTATTTTATTCAAAGTTCAAGTACCTTGATCTTCATGGTGCTGGGGGCCAGGGCAGTGATCTCCTTCTGCATACGGTCAGCGATACCAGGGTACATGGTGGTACCACCGGAGAGCACATTGTTGGCGTACAGATCCTTACGGATGTCAATGTCGCACTTCATGATGCTGTTGTAGGCAGTCTCATGAATGCCAGCGGACTCCATGCCTGGTCAGGTGATAGAACAATATTAGAGGAGGTGTACTCAGGTTTAACACGAGGTCTTACAATGTTTTTGAACAAATTAATCATTAATTTAAGTACCGATGAAGGATGGCTGGAAGAGGGTCTCGGGGCAACGGAACCTCTCGTTACCAATGGTGATGACCTGACCGTCGGGAAGCTCGTAGCTCTTCTCCAGGGAAGAGGAGGAGGCAGCGGTGGCCATCTCGTTCTCGAAGTCCAGAGCCACATAGCACAGCTTCTCCTTGATGTCGCGCACGATCTCACGCTCAGCTGTAGGGGACAAAATACTGAGTTATCTCTCAGAGAAAAGGGAGGGGAACCACGGTAAATGCGCAAACCCTGTCTTTAGAAATATGTGTAAATTAAATATCTGTGTTGCAGGTTATGTTGTATTCCAGTTCGCTGGAACTTTAGCAGCACATAAACAAGAACTAATTAGCTAATTAAAAAACTAAACTTCCCAAATATAGTTTTGTATAAAGAAATAGACTGAATAATTTAGAACCTTTCTCTGGACTAATTTCCGCTTAATCAGTAAAGAGTGAGTTTCTTACCGGTGGTCACGAAGGAGTAACCACGCTCAGTCAGGATCTTCATCAGATAGTCGGTCAGATCGCGACCAGCCAGGTCCAGACGCATGATGGCGTGTGGCAGGGCGTAACCCTCATAGACTGGGACGTTGTGGGTCACACCATCACCAGCATCCAGCACAATACCTGAAGAGAAGCAATGAGGGGAATAAAGTTAAGTCTGAACGTCTAAATGTGAAAATTGTACACAGCGCGTCTAACTATGGCACTAAGTAGGTGACTAAAGGCTAATTTAGAGCATCAGAAGCCGTGAACTTAAGTAAATATAAGAAAGGTTTGTGGACGATGCGTAAAAGTTGTGCGTAAAATGGCCCAATTAAGAAAATGCTTCCTGACAACGTGATGTTTTAAAAGATGTTGCAAGTAATTTCTTTTTCAGTTTTTTTTATATTTTTGTAAAAAAACAAAAAGACGTTGCACTAAGCGTTATGTGTGTTTAGAAAAACTAATCTTGTGTCAGAAGTCGTTGCTGTTTATTGTTGTAAATCTTACCAGTGGTACGGCCGGAAGCGTACAGAGACAGCACAGCCTGGATGGCCACATACATGGCGGGGACGTTGAAGGTCTCAAACATGATCTGGGTCATCTTCTCCCTGTTGGCCTTGGGGTTCAGGGGGGCCTCAGTGAGCAGGGTTGGGTGCTCCTCGGGGGCCACTCTCAGCTCGTTGTAGAAGGTGTGGTGCCAGATCTTCTCCATATCGTCCCAGTTAGTGATGATGCCGTGCTCAATGGGGTACTTCAGAGTCAGGATACCCCTCTTGCTCTGAGCCTCGTCGCCGACGTAGGAGTCCTTCTGACCCATACCGACCATGACACCCTGAAGGGAGGAGGGAAGAAAAGATAAAGGAAAGGTCAGTCCTGGTTATCCAGAAGTGTGACCTTTCTGGCTTAAGTCTTTGGACATAGTAACAATTGCGTAATGGTGCCAAATAGCGGCACGTATCACAGACGCAGACAGAGAACAACTGTGAGACTGTCAATTCATCTGTGTCAAATTTAATCACAAAGAAGCAGAACCATAATACTCAGGTTTAGGAAGCCACAGCTACGTGGCCAAATGTGCTATCCTAATGGAATAATAAGGCAAAGTAACAACATTCTTACATAATCAAACTATATGGAAAATATCTCTGTAAATTGTTGTTTTTAGTTATTTTTTATGGCTGTGATCACACTTAGAGTGAGATAATTAATTTTGCCAATTAGTCTTGTCAAAACACTTAAAAATGTTTATATTTTTCTTTCCTCCATTTACCTGGTGACGGGGGCGACCAACGATGGAGGGGAACACGGCCCTGGGGGCGTCGTCTCCGGCGAAGCCAGCCTTCACCAGGCCGGAGCCGTTGTCGCACACGAGGGCGGTAGTCTCTTCGTCGTCACACATGTTGGCTTCTGTAAGAGAGGAGTGGAGGGAAAAGGCGTTGAGTTCACCACATCCACCTGACATGCATGGCAGAAATTACTTCAGATAACTAAAACTTTGTATCACCTTTTAGTTTCCTAATCGAGATTCATTCCTTTATAATTTATACATGAACGGAGCTTGGTCAGTTTGCATTAAGTAGCCTACACTCATAACGCGCTGAAAATCTGCTATTACGCATAATTTATAAACTACTACAAACCTAAAAATGACATTTAAAAATGCTGACTTTTTCTTTTCAGTCGTAATTTGGCAGGATCTGGTGAGATATTCTAATGTGGAAATTAAAAATGTATGTACATTTGAATAAAACTGTTATAAAAATGTCAAAATACCACTAAAATTCTGAAATTTTAAGGTCTCTTAACTGTTTTAGATTTAGGCATTGAATGTATCCTGGGATAATTTATTAAAAGCTAAATAGTGATTAGACATTGCAGAAAATAGCTACTAATCAGTAAATCCACCTTATCTACTGCATATCTTCTGATCTATGATATTTTCAAAGATTTTCCCTGTTAATCATGATTCCAGGCACATTGGTTCAATTAGCCAATTAACAGTTATTCTGCCTCTGGTCTCTAACAGTCTGGACTTTCCTCCTCCAGGTGATAACGTTCCCTTCAGCTGTATCTCATCCTTGTCTTTCTGTTCCTGCTCTGTCCCCAGGTGATGTAACTGCTGCTTAGGCCTACTCCGTGGTCCCAACCTGGCTGAGTGGCTTTAAAAGCGGCAGGTCCTTGCGGGGGTCTTACCTTAGGTGTTTGTCTGCGGCTCGGAGAGAACGACCCAACCAGTGCTGCTGCTGCTGAACCAGCTACGGTCCTCTCTGCTGCCTGTCCACCTTTTATACCCACTCTCCACCATTCACAAACCTCAGCACTGGCCCCCATCCCGGCCCTCTGCCATATTAGGATGCTGACAGGCCGAGGCACCGGGAGTTGGTGGGATGGAGGGGTGTGGGGTGCGGCGAGGAGGCGCGCCCCTCTGCAACGAGGAAGAAGCTCCATCCAACAGGTTCCAGGGAAAGGTGGGGGGTGGGGGGATTAGACGTGACGCTGCGCGCCCCCAACGAGGAGAGAGTGCGCACCGTATATGGAACTGTGGCTTTGACCTCCCATCGAGCTCCGCTGTCCCACCTAGACGGCCGTATAAGGACCGCGCGGGCCATTGGGGGGTTTCTAGGGGAGACGCCAGTTGCTGCCAACCAGGGTTATAGATTTGCTGCTAGTAGGCCTCATCCAGCCTTAAAATGGGAAAATGCTTCTCTCATCTGAACAGATTTAGGCCACAGTTGAGAGCCAGGGCCCAAACCAGTGACTGACAGCTCAAGAGAGGGGGGGGGGGGGGGGTGTCCTGCTGGGTCCCAATTAAAAACCAATTCCTCATAATGATGGTTCAATCTGGTTCAGCTGGTAAAATCTTAGCCTGTACTTTCTGTATAATTCCAGTTAAAAAACTTCAAAATTAACTCTTAAACCTGAATATGGAAATTAATTGAACATAAGTTATAGAAAATGTCTAAATTACAGGACGAATGGAAACATTGTTATAACAAACTTCACAGAAGAGGAATAGTGTAGGAACATTTCCTTAGCTCTGCCAAGTTTGTATAACCTGCATTATTAACAATAAGGAGCAATTATTTTAATTAGAAATGTGCAAATCTGCAGAGCACATGGTTCAATATTCACCCAGATCAGTGTGAGTTTGAAGAGCCAGCAGCTGAAACCATATCTGTAGGGGGCTATTCTGCTCTGTCACTGGAGCAGTTGGATTAATTATAACTCCAACGGAGGAGGGGGGCTGGTGCGTATGTTTGAAAGAGAGACAAATGGGCAGAGTGTGTACATATGTGCACATGTTAGTGTGTGTTACAGCATGAGAGGAGGAGCGGAAGAGGAGGTGGTTGTTATACACTGAAAAGGGAGGACCGACAGAGGAGCATAGAGGATCAGGCAGAGGTGCCTGATTTGGTAAACAATTAAAGCCACAGGAGAAAGACACACACCGTGATGTTGCAATTATAACACACACACACACACACACACTTTGCTGGTTAAATCCCGTCTGCCCAGAAAATGCTGAATAAAAAGGTC
>JBAMHX010000001.1:20859395-20870886 GCA_037177515.1 Pseudomugil tenellus
TTTAATAAGAACAACCAAAACATGCAAAATAAGTATGATAATGCATGTTTCCATGACATACTGTAAGAATTTCAGCTTAAATACTGTTGTGCGAGATTGGTTATATAAGCAGTCTTCTTCTTTTTGGAACATTTTAAAAATAGCTTCACAATTGATCTCAAATTATTGATTGCTTTATACAACATTTGGTAAAAACACTGACTTATTATTTATTAATTCCATCACATAAACTGAAGATGGGCACGAGGTAGAGAAGCAAGTCCATCTTTGATAAACCAGAGAGATAATAACCATATCAGACTTTTTGTAAGAATTAAAAAGTATGCAGATTCCTCAGCATGGTTGGGTTTCTATTAACCGAGCTGTAAAATCTGTTCTGTAACTTAGATGTGTTTATCCAAAGAGTTGGTGGATCAGAGCCTAATGGGCCTTTTTAGGAGCAGGAGCAGGTTAGGGAATGTGTGTTCATATGTAAGCAATGTTGTGTGTGTGTAGTGGTGAGTGGGTAAGGGAGGGGGGATTAGTAGGGGGCTGCAATGCAACAGCAAGGTTGAGCTACTTTTATGCACTTGGTGTAAGCCACTTTGGACCCGAGGGTCTGAGAAACACCTAAAATGTAAATAGGCTGGCAGTTGTTGTGGAAGGAGGGAGGGAGGAAGGTCAGAGGGGCCGAGGCATGAGTGTGAGGTAGCAAAGGGGAGGAGAAATGGTGTGTGTGCAGTAGGTGCTAGAGAACATGGGTTCAGTTTGTCAGAAGATGTGTGAGCCAGCTGAAGATTCACCAGTGACTGGACCTAACAGGGACCAGTAGTATGGAGTGGTCATTTCAGCAAACTGAAAAGATGGACGTTTTTTTATATTAGTGCATGCTCTATCACTTATGGCTGCAACATTTTCTACTCAATTTAATTCCGCTAATAGTTTCAGGACGGTCTTGTGAGAGCATGAGAGGGTGAGTGTGTGAGGGAAAGGATAAGACACAAGCTCTGGCATTCAGAAGCTAGAACCAGTGCTCTAGCCGTTCATCAGTGTGCCTCCTGTTTAAGCTTATTTTCTGAAGTTTAGCTTTTCATTTTCTGAAGGTGAGGAAATCATGCAATGTCGCTACGTGGATGGTGTTTGTGATTGGTGACTGGAAGGAGCGGACATAGCACACATAGGCAGAGCTTGATGCATGGATCCAGAAAGTGGTGGAAAGCCTCTGGTTTACTGGGCTGAAGAGATTCTTAAACATAATTTAACAGTGTTGGTAGGGTATGGTTGAGAAGTATAGCATGGGTGTTTTTTTATGGACGTCTAGTCAGGTTGCATTTTTTTAAATTCCTATTTTGCAAAACTCTATACAATCATTTTAAGTGCTATAAATAAAGGTTATGAATAGCGGTGTGGAAGGTCAGAGGTTCATTCATTCCCTGTAGATCCTCAAATAGCCCAGTCTGGCTGGAAAGAGGGGAGCTGGAGCAGGAATGTGTATGGGATGAGCAGCACCCAGCCTGCTGCATGAGCATAGCATGACTGGGGCTATACTGGTGTAAAATCCACTCCCCACTTTTTATTATAATGCCACTTAAATGAAAAATAAAGGTATTTGTTGGTATTGAAAGATCAATACATCTGAAAGGAAAACAGTGAAAATGATTTGAACTCTTACATGTAGAACTGATTCTTTGAACCGTATTCTGCCAACAAAGGTCAACAACTTATACAAACATGTCTAACGTAAGAGTATATTACAAAGATGAACTCACTGGTCTTTTTCTAGGACTCGCGTGTGTGCAAATGAGACGACACAGAGTCTATTTGCAGAGAAGCTTTCAGCTGTTTTACCACAACCTACCAGGAGCTGAGAGCATGGATGCTGTGTGAAGCAGCAGCACCACCTTGTGAGCGTCCAAGACACAGCACAAGGTTAAACTGTTATGAGAAAAGATGAGAAAATGTAAAAATAAAACAAAAAAGTTTGATCTACAGTAACAGAGTAACAAAACACAGCTCTATATTGATTTAGTAAAAGTGTTTTCAATGGCTCTGATAAGAAGCAGACATTCAAGAGTGGTAGTATTACTCGTCTGTTAGTGTTTATTTATTAAAAACGGTTTCTAATTAGACATAAAAGACTTTTCACAAATACAATGGCTGTAAAAATCTAAATTTATTCACTTCTACATATAATTATAATAATTTAGAAAACATTAATAAAATTAAGTGATATTATTTTTTCTTGTATAAGATTGAAAGAAGCAAATTCTCGGGTGTAACTGATGCTAACATTCACCACTCAGAAGAAACCAGCTCTTAGCATGTTAACATCCACTACGAACACACAAACTTGTAGCTTAAGCCTTCATTTTCTGCATATTAAACGTGGTTTGACAATATTTCTAAATACCAAGTAATGCTCAGAGACAATGCTTTACACAGTGATCAAATGAAAATGACATTAAATTATAAAAATAAAATATTTAAACTAAACCATGTTAAACCATTTATTCAACTTGTTGTTTAATTATATAATATTATATTATTAGATATTCATTCTTGACTTCTTGCAATTAATAAAGGTTAAAACCATAAATGAACTGAGCACAGAGTCTAACATATTTTAATAAATAAATACAGAGCTCCAAAATGACAGCTTTGGAAAATAGGCAGCATTTGAGACAATAGAATTAGTAATCAAGGCAGGATTCATTTTCCAACACGGCCATATCCATCAGTCTCATCAGGTATTTTACTTCTCAGAGGACTGTCACCTTGCAGTCTACACCCTGTTCAGTCACCAGTCCATCACGGAGACAACAAGGAAAGACAAACATCCACTCGCGCTCACACTTACCATGTAGAGTCAAATTAATGCATGTTCGCGGACAGTGGGAGGAAACTGGAGTACCTGGAGAGAACCCACACATATACAGGAAGAACATGCAAACGCTACACATAAAAGCCACTGTTCAGCCCCCACCCCCTCCTCCTAGACGACACTCAAACCAGTGGCATTCTTGCTGTGAGGCTGCAGTACTAACATCACTGTGCAGGCCAATGGTACAAATCAGAGCGAAAAACAACAAAGGCTGGATATTATTCAGGGAATATTACAAAATTACAAGAAGTTACTTCTGATGTGCTTAAAAACTAGAATAAAAAATAAAAACACTATATATAAATATATAGAGCTCAAAGAATTTGGCTTTAAAAGGAAAGTAAATAATCCGAAACGGTTTTCTCATTACTTTAAGCAGTTTAGCATCATTTCCAGTCCAAATATTTTCAAGGAGCTCAGCCGCTCCACGCTAGCTGCGATGTTTAGTGCAGAGGCTCGGATGGATGGTGCTTTATGTGATGGTGCTTACACACAATGTGAGGCTGTCGAGTGAAGATCCTGTAAACACCAAGCATTGCTGAGGGGATCAGAGACCGTCATGTCACAGGCTGAGATCCACAGCTGTAAACAGCTGCATGAGCACTGTATCACAATCATATGGTACAGCTGAAATATTGGCTTCTGTTTTTACAAACTGTGCAAAGACAGTTAAGTGAGATAATTCTGATTTGGGGAGATTATCTGAAGCATGGTCGCCTCTGACTGTCACCATAAGAGACAGTTTAGCAGTCATCAATCAGCCTTGTAAAGGATAGTAGTTTAGCAGTTGTATAGCTGTCTGTTAAATCCTAAACAAACAAAAAAAACATCTAAAGATTAACTGAATGTTATCATTCTGAAAAAAAAACTTGTGAAATTTAAGATATGTGGCACCTTTACTTTACAAAATTCTTCTATGATAAATGTGCAAAAATGTATCAAAATATGTCAGAATTGTGTTGAATCCTGTTTTATAAGAGTTAACTAACAGCTGCTTTCAATTACAAGTAAAATATGCTGCATATAAGCTTCAGCTAAAAAAAGAAAACTGCTACACAGACATAACTACATAAACACAGTGATCAGTGCTTTGTGACTGATGCTGGACTGTTTTTGGTGTGTTCTGAATATCATAAAGTATTAACACAGCGATGCCAGCGTCATCTGAAGTTCAGCCTAATTTAGGCTCTTAGTAAAAATGATTTAAATGAGTCTGTCCTTATGTCTCCCGTAGGCTCCTGTTCCATCTTCTTTTCTTGTTTAGCTATTCTTTAAACATTTTACAGGGATATCTGTTCCCTTTCCAGCTATTGAGTCATCATACTGTATGTACACTGTACATACTACAGTTTTTCAGCAGTGAGTTGGGAGGAAAGTCTCAGTAAATGAGTTTTGCTTCCCTTTAGCTTTTATTCATTTGTATATGTCTCTGAATGTGTTGAGGGGTTCATGTCTTTCTGGATTAAATCCAGTTGTTTCTAAACCTACAAAGCGCATTTTTTCTCCTTTTTTAAAGAAGAGCTCGCTGCTGTTCCTCCTGCAGAAATGCCTGTTTTTCCATCAGTTTCCTGAACAGTCCTTGCCTGTTTCCCAGCAGCTCTGTGGGATGGCCGCACTCAGCTATGCGCCTCTGATCGAGAACAGCAACAGTATCTGCGTTCTTTATGGTGGACAGGCGGTGGGCGATGATCACAACTGTCCTTCCTGTAGATATGAGGTAGGATACAGGAAATGATAATGAAGAACTGGGAAGCTGAACGAAAGGCTCGGTTATACGTGTGTGAGGCAGTTTTAAAGTTTTACCTTCCATCAGACGTTCCAACGCCTCCTGGACAAGGAACTCATTCTCAGTGTCCAATGCACTTATGAAAGACAGAAAGGAAATGAATGAATTTTCCTCCACAAATGAGAAATGTTTTTACTATAAAGTTTATGATCTCTCACCTAGTGGCCTCATCTAATAACAGGATCTTTGGATTCTATGAAAAAAAAAAACAAGACAACACTTCAGCTTTCTAAGAAAAAGACTAGACTCGGTCTTGTGGCTTTTAAACTTGATTGGGGAGTGACAGGAAAGAAGAAGAAAGGGTGCGGTAAAATAGAAAATGCAAACATTTCAATCAGTCTGTTGCTGCAGGGACTTTCAGTCTCTGTATACGAGTCATCCACCTCAGTAAAGGAGGAGCCCAATACCAGTAAAACTGCCTTCTTAAGGCTACTTAAGAATTAAGAAGAATTAGATCCAGAACATGAGTTAAGTAATGACAGGAATAAAAAAACCAAGAATGGATGATAAATATCTACGCTGATATATTTACCTTGAGCAGAGCTCTGGCTATGGCTATCCTCTGCTTCTGACCACCTGAGAAACAGAAATACTAAATTAGGTCGGTAATATCTCCACAGTTGTTGTATCGCACAACCTGCGTTTCCACAGATGAGAAGTACTTAGCAACATTTTGAAATACAAGCTAACATTTCCACACAAAAAAAGTACAATGTGAAAAATTGGATGGAAAGTTTTACTTCTACCTCATCGAAACATTAAATTAGAGAGTAAATCTTCATAATGAGTCAGAAACACTGATGGTGCTGAACTGGTTGTAATGGTTCTCAAATGTAAAAAGAGAAAATTGCTAAAACAAGACTTTAATACAAAAGATGCTACATTTTTATTCATGCTTTTATCGTTTCTCTTCTGTGAATCTGCTTGATTATGTTTTTTTTCTGAGGCTTTCAGAATATTTAAGAAAAACAAGATCTCAAGTAATTAATTTAAAAAGTGCAGCAGAACAAAAGAACAAAAACTTAAAACGTGACAGGTCAGACAACCTAGACTCTTAAGAATTAAATGTGGTGAAATGCAGCTTTGTGCAAGTCTGACTTGCTTTGACTTGTGTGATGGAGTTTAGTAGGCAGATGTGAGGAGGCAGAAATATTTTGGCCTGAATGAGGCACAAAAAAAGCTCTGACACCCACGCAGACGAGTTTAAGGTCTGCTACGGAGAGCAGATGGAGGTGGAAGGAGAGGAAAAGGAAAGCGAGGACCTGGTAATGTAAAGATGTAGCAGAGCTGCAACATGAGCAGAACATATGAAGAAAACAATGTGAATAAAGTTCTGAATAAAGTTCTATTGCTTATAACATCGTCTCCTGAGCCTTAGAGTTGGGGGTTGGTTAGGAAGAGACAACCTGTAGAAGATCTGAACCCTGCACTGATGGAAAGATCATTTAGTCATGTTACCACGCCAGTTCCTCACCTGACAACAGTACTCCTTTCTCTCCCACCACCGTATCAAAGCCCTTAGGAAAGGACTGGATGAAATCATAGGCGTTGGCCACTCTGGCTGCTCTGTAGATGTCCTCGATGTTCACAGCATCAGGGTCCACAGCACCATAAGCTATATTATCTCTGATGGAACAGGAAAACAGCACAGGTTCCTGGAAGAATAGAGGGGAAAGGACAAAACATTTATTCTCAAAGTTACTTTTTAACATGTCAAAATAAATAAAAAGGCAAATTTTATTTTGATTTGTCACCTGGCTGACAGTCCCAATGTGACTCCTGAGCCAGTAGGGATTTAAATCCCTTATGTCATGACCATCGATTGTGATGAAACCTGGAAAAGAAAGTTTATCTTTTGAAAGGTGCAACAACAACCAGTAAAGTAGCTGATCAGTGATAGATGTATGTTGATCTCACCAGCATCAGGGTCGTACAGCCGGAGCAAAAGCGAGACCAAGGAAGATTTTCCAGACCCACTGGGTCCCACCACAGCCATTACGGTGCCAGCTGGAACCAGGAGACTGAGGTTCTGAAAGATAGGAGCTTCTGTACGAGTCGGGTAGGCAAAAGAGACATCACAGAACTTCAACTGGCCTTTCAGCTGGTCCGGAGGGAGGATTTGGCCCTCTGTGGAATAGAAAACAAGCAGGGACACAACAGTGTTAAACTAAAATCATTTAAATGGGTGTATGAAATGAGAACATTTAAAATAAGAGTAGAAATAAACAAAAACCCTTTTCATACCTTAAATACAAAACATGACAGCAGTCAATCGGCATAGGTGACTTTTTCACTCATGCTTCTTGTTATTATCTTTAAAATGTCAGTGATTAAAGTGAAAGTAAGCTGATGACAGTTCAATGTACCACACTGGTATAATAGAAACAGAAATGGTTTGCTGGCAACAAGCAGGCAGAGTGATTGATATCAGAAGAAGCTGCACCACAGAAGCACTCTGAAGATCTTTAGTTGTGATTTTTCCTGAACGAGAATTTGTTTCATGCAAATAAATTTGGAGCGTTATGTTTTAAAAAAATGTAAGAAACTGAAATATTATCAAATAATCTGAGAGTAATTAACAAAAAATAACCGATGAAGATAATAACTGCAAGTAAAACCACAGTTTGAGCTGCCCTGTTGGTTTTTTTATTCAGCATTGTATCTTCTCTGACATGAATTTAGTTGATCACTGCTGCTGTGTGTCTGCTCACACCATGCTGGACGTGAGACTATTACCAATTCCAGCATGGTCACATTTCTCCCTCTCAATATCAAAGGGAAGCACATGAGCTAATTCACAAAAAGCATTTATGAAAAAAGCTAAAATTAATAAAGCTAATTAAATTATTATTTTATTCAAAAGGTCGTATCTTACAAAGTAAAATGTACCTTTGTCAACAGAGCAGGTAGAACCAGGAATAAATAAAATATGTCTGAGCTCAAAAACTTTCTAGTCATTTAGATTGCTTGACAAAAAGTACATTTTTCATATTTTTCAAGGAATTAGTTGATCTGACTTAAATAATTATACTTTTAATCTGTGAGCGTGATCATATGCGACAGTGGTGCTGCTCTGCAACTGTGTACTGACCATTTAAAGGTAATTTAGGCTTTCTGTCCAGCAGCTCCCAGAGTCTCGCTCCTGCTCCAAAACCCTTCATTAGCTCAGAGTAGAATGAACTTAAACCTGCAAACCAATCATAAACACTTTTATTTATTTCTGAGAGAAACTCACAGTTCCAGCAGGTTTGCAAAAATAGGACATAACAGCATGCAAAGTTCACAAACATTCACAATCTAAAATAATAAAACAACTTAAAACGCAGAGTATTGACATGCAAAAGCATTGATGGCCGGAAACCTGAGATAACAGGAGATAAGAATATGTTCAGCAGTACATGTGTATGACACGTGAGTGTGTGCTACCTGCAATGCTGATCCCGACCCAGAAAGTGTACATGAGGAAGGATGAGAGCTCTCCAACAGTCATGTGCTGATTGGCCATCAGAAGACCCCCTTTGTAGAGCACTGACAGGATCATGAGATTACCACTGAGGCCAGTCTGGAAAACACACGCTTGCTGTTATTGAGTTACAACAGCACCTGGTCTACTTCCTGCCACTGATCAGACTAATTCCCCTCTTACTGGGAGCCTCCTGGTGAGTTTTGTTACCAGATTCTCTTCCCTGATACCAGCTACTGACTACACTTCACCGAACATCAACACAGACGTACCTGTTATCTGATAATAGCATATAAAACATCTTAAAACTGAAAATAAAAAGATGACCACAAATCTAAAACTTTTCCATCTACATCCTTATCTGAGTTTATTAGTTATTCAGTTGTTTGTTTAATCTTTGCTCATATAAAGTGAAATGGACAACACTTCCTTGAAAGGTGAAACATAGTTCATTTGGTTGTGAGGTGTTGTGAACAAAACAGAAAGTAGAAGCTTGTGTGCAATATCTCATTTACGTCACTGCAACTCGCAGACACTCACCACTCCGAAGAAACCTGCTCTCATTACGGCTTCCTTTTTGGCCAGGTTGAGGACATGATCTGTTTTCTGCGTGTACAGGTTGACCTCTGACAGCTCTTTACCAAAAGCCCGGACTGTCCGCATATTGCTGATTCGCTCCTCTGCAAACTGAACACACAATTTATAACAGCTTTAAAGATTAGAAATAAAATCAAAAGCAAATTTACTCACATTTAATTAAAGTTTCCACATATAGTCCTGCAGTTAAAACCACATGTACACAACAGGCAGGCTAAACAAACATAACAGCTTCCCCAACCTCACATACAAAAAGTATTGTTGCAAAAGGTGCAATAAAACCACTAACATTTAAAAAAAAGGTACAATTTTAAACAGAAATATGACAATAAAACAAAAAAAAGGTTCAAAAATCCTGATAGTTTTAATTATTCTCGCTATTTGCAGACAGCTTCTGGTCTGTTTGTGTACCTGTGTGGCTTGTGCGAGTGCATCCTGCCTTCGTTTGGAGATGGAGCGCAGATATCTGCCATAGATGATAGCAATGCCAGTCATTGGAGGGACGATCAGCAGCACGAAGCTGGCTAAACTGGGGGAGACATAGAACTGGGAGAGAAAAACATGGAGGCAACTAATGTAAAAGTGAAGGAAAAAAATACAACACTGTATGTCATTTAATCAGTCAGATAGCACCAATAAAAAATAGATAATAAATGAGTAATAGATGTAGTTTTATTTGATTTGTATGGAGATCTCTGCAGAGAAGAAAATAAAGGGAGCTGATGGCAATTTCTCTTTAAAAAAAGAATCGTCTCTGTTAAATCATTATGGTAATATAGTCTAAGCCTGCTAATAATCTAATGCCTCACATCATCTATTAGACAAACCATAATTAAACCATGCAGGTAACTTGTGATCATCAGGTTTTGGATTTGAGGTCAATCAGACAAATTGTTACTAAGATATGGTCAAAACGGTGATTTTTCAGTCACAAAGATCCACCTGGTGTGAAAACTTTGAACCATCCAGTATGGCATCAGGACAGGATGCATCCTGAGGTCATGACCGTTCAATTACACTTGATTTGAGGTGAATGGGACAAATAATTCCAGAGATATAGCCAAAAATCAGATTTTTTAATGCATAAAGTCCCACCTGGTGGGGAAACCGTAAATCTGATAATGGTGAAATTCGATACAGATCGTCCTCTTGGGGACCTAAACAGGTATGCTGAGTATCAAAATCCAATTGTAAAAATCATTACGCTCACCTGAATAAAATCTGCAGGCAGTCATGGCGAAACCATAATATCCCAAACATTTCCCGTTTGGGTATATAATTAACATGATTATACAGATATGATCTTATTTATGCAATATGTTGATTGTGACAAGTATAACAATTATATCTGCAGTTTCACTGTCGCTATTGGTAGCACACATCCATTCATTTTATATGCTCAATACAATAAAGGAGTTGCAGAAACGCTGAAACAAACAAAAATGATTGTAATAAAATAATATTAAGTAACAAATAATAAAAACTCTCAGGAATTACATGTAAAAGCTAAAAGAAAAAAACATCTTTACTCGTCCCTGTAAGTATCTTTAGACCTATGAGGAAAGTAATTAAACCTTCGATTAAATCAACAAAGACCAGAGCGGTTTTCCACCAGATAGCAATCCTTGTTTTGCATTTACTTCCTTCAGCGTTAATGACACCAGGAAACATTTTTTACATTCTCATGAACAGACAAATGCTTTATGGTATACGACACCCTACTATCTTTGGGGAAAACATCATAAAAGATGGAGGCAAGAAAAGTTGTTTTTTCAAACTCAAAACGAGTATCTATTAACAAACCTGAAGATGAATAGATAAAATCCAGGCAAATAAAAGATAACACAATCAATACATCCATTATTTATATGAATCTTTCTGAGGAACAAATAAGCAACACTTCAACACTCAAGTCAACCTTTGGTCCAACATTTCCAGCTGCATGCACAGGGTGTGACCGACTTTACGCAAAATCTATTCATTTCCTCAAACTGATAAATAAAAGGTATTGCGGTAAACGTATTTTACAACAGTCCTGCAGTTTATCGGTAAAGTGGAAGGAAACTCAGTTCACATATACAGGAAGCACAGACTGGAAAGATTAGCACAAAATGTGTTAAGAAAATCACATCCACTTCCTCATAGTGAACAAAGCTACAGCAGGCGTGTCTTCTCTCGCCTCTCTCCTTGTCTGGCTGAATGTCTAAAGCTTTGGGACTTTTTAAACATGAACAAGTTGAATGGAAATGGATTTCAGATGACATCATACTAATTTCTGCTTCTAAAAGTCCGACAGAAGGAAAAAGAACATTTATATTTTAGATTTTTCAAATCGAAAATAAGCAATAAATGGTTTTTTTGGGAAACAAGACACTGACTATGTCGTTACTTTGTCAAAACCGGTTTAAAAAGTTATTTATTTCCATCAGCTATGCATTTTGCTATATAAAAAGTGAGCGAACCAGGGTACCAACCATCATGCTGACACCAACAACTGCCTGGGCGACAGCTCTCAGCCCGTCTGACAGGTTGTCTGTGATGGAGTGGCCCACCACGGTCGTGTCTGCCGAGAGCCGGTTGATGAGCTCACCAGTCCTGTTCCTGTCAAAAAATGCCACTTCCTGTTTGAGGATTGAGGAGAAGACGGAGGCACGGAGATTACGGACAATCTGTTGACCTGAAGACACAACGAAGGAAGAAAATCAGCAAGTTTATCATGAAAAAAAAAATGTATCTGTTCAGCATTTACTTGATATGTAATAAATTGGCTCAGATTTGCTAGATT
>JBAMHX010000001.1:20873938-20889511 GCA_037177515.1 Pseudomugil tenellus
CAAACTTCAATACAATCCATATTGACTTCTATTGACCAAGTTTGTTCACCTGCAGTGAATGATAAGAGTTCAGCAGCTCAACTAAACGGGATAAGGAAAAGATTTATTTCTCACAAACACCGATCGAGACATATCTGTTTTCACTTGTTCATTTGCTGGACTTGGCTGAATATTCCTACCAGCAGGGATGATGATTTACTTTCTTGCTTTAAAAATAAATTTCAGCCTGGACAGACTCATTTTGTTGTGTTCTACTGCAGCTATAGTTAAATAATAATCGTGATTTGCTGTGTCAAACTTTGTTGCATGTAACTGAGGGCAGAAAACAAAACTTTGTATGAGACGCAGCTGTGTTGCGTTCAGGACAGCTTGGAAATAATATGCTCAACATTGCACGCTCACATGGAAGCAGATCATTTAAAGAACTGGCAAATATTATGTAAATAAAGCATTCCCAGTAATGTTTGTACTGTAATACAGTGATCTGACTGAGTCAGTTTATATTGTCCCATTAATTAATATCGGATGATCTGGTAAATGTCTACATTAACGGAGTCGCTATTTTCTGCCAGCATTCCTTCCTGTTTTTACTTCAGCCACAGTGTTGCTTTTTGCCCGAATTTTATTTTTAATCACTTTATTTTTTGAGAATGTTTGTTTGCTGATCTGTTGTCAAGTACGCTGCTCTGGATTTGTCCATGTTTGTGTTTGGTCAGAACCACAGACTGTAAGTTAGAATCTCCGAGCGCCACCTCTTGTATGTGAATGCGCATCCATCTTCCGTGGAAAGGTCTGGGTTAAGTTAGTGAGGTGATAACCAGCTTCGTTGTATAACTTATCCCTGTTCCTCAATGTTTGGCTGAATCAATCTAGAGAACGGAGATAAGTTTGAGCTGAGTTAATCCTGCTTTATAATACAGGCCTTCCGGACTATTCAGCGCTATATATGTAATCTGTATGTAATCGATACAGCAAGTGCAGCTGCTTATGCCTTAGTAAATGAGCAGCCAATCACTTTACTGGTTCTGCCTTTTCGGCTTTGATTGACAGAGCAAGTCGCAATACGCCATTGTGGAAAATGTTATTATGAAATAAAAACACAAAGTTGCCTTATTTAATGATTTCATTGTAGTATATTTATTTCAAAATGTGGTATTTCACTATTTCATGGTCATATATTTATTTCAGTGTTGTATTTATTTATTTATTTAATGTTGTATTTATTATTTAATTATGAATAATACGGGTCTCCATAGAAACCTCCAACATTTTCTCAAAATGGTTTTAAATCAGTAAAATCCATGGCAGCCGGCAGACTAAAATCTGAGGTTGGTTCATAGATTCTAGTTACTTAATGTGTATGGATGTGAAATGTATTAGATGCACTTAGCAGATAATCTAGGAATCTTTACAGATCTTTCTTCCGGCCTTGCTTGCGTCATCATACAACTGAGAACTTGATGATTAAAACTCATAATGTAATTCCTCTTTTGAGGAATTAGTCATGCCAGTTTCTCCATTAGGAATTAAAAGCACTTTCCATAAATATACATGTAATGCTGCCACAGATTACATCTTTGTAAACACCACAAGTTTAATGAAAACATGAGCCATCCACCCAGTGAGTGCAGTGATACACAGTCACAAGAACTTATGTTCAACTACAGGATGAATGTTTTACCGAGAAGATTTTTCCAGCTTATCTCAATCAAAAGCGAATGGGTTACAATGTAATCTGCGGATCAAATGTGACTTTTAACAACACTCGCCTTGTGGAAGATTACTTTGAAATATAGGCTGCTTTCAAGAGTGTTGATCATTTAAATTGTCTTTATCTCCAAGAAACGAGTCCAAAAGAAGAGAAAAATGGACAGAATCGATAAGCACATGGACTTTCACTGATGAATATAATTGCTATTATACAGCCTCCACCTCACCCCATCTCTTGCAGAACATTGTGTTCATTCCCTGAATGAGCGGTCAATTAGCTATTACATTGCTCATTTGTCTGTTATTAATACACAGCCTGTCACCCGGACAGCAGACAGAGTGTCTCGGTAGATTCCCATCAAACTTTTTCCATCTAAATGTGAGTTGCCCTGTTATCGCCTGCATGATCAGAACTATCTTTGGGTTGGATTTGACATCTGTTTGCGAAGCTGTGAAGGACTGCTGATCACGTGTGTCACTAACATCAGGTGTGAGAAGACAGAGTCTGTGATCCCAGTGGAGGACTCTGTGGGTAGTGTAGTGTAAAATGGGGCAGCCACAGCAGGTTCATTGCACCTTTTTGAGTCTCTCAGTACTTGAGAAATTTGAGATAAATACACGCTTTTCCCTCCACAGACCACTCGCTCTTTCTAAAAACATAATCCCCGTCAAAAGAGCTGTTTCACAAGCTGTTATGCAACACGTTGGAATGCATCTACACATCTGGCAATACCAATTAGACATGCAAGACTGATCAGTCGGGGCCACAAGAGAGCATATCAGTTTGTTTTGAAGTTCTGTTGTTTGAAGCAACAGTAGCGAAGCGGATTTCTTGCAAATAAACAGGTTTTCTATGTTAAAGCAAAATTTTCTCCAAAAATTTCACGCATAAAATTTGGCATAGCGATCAAACTTTTACAGCAACAACAAAGTTGACTTCTTTCCACAAATTGTCAGAAGTGAGAGATCATCATGTAAATAAGCCGTTTTTGTAGATACTTTTCTCTTGTCTTGATTATTACCTAAAGTTACAGATAACTTACAGTAATTACCCCAAACACAATGTTTGCAGTCTTTTAATTATGTGAATTTGTTTACATTTTCTGAAAAAATGACAAAATAACAGCTTCCAGAGTCACAGTCACCTAAAGTTGACATCTTCTTCTCTTTATTTGGTTATTTTTTGTCAAATTGCAAAAGCTGTCGAACATTGCTCAAAGTATAATTGTGTTTCTGCAAAATGATTGACTTATATATATTTACACGTTACATTGATAACATAAATAATTAACTAATACGTAACTCATTACATTACATTACAGACATTTAGCAGACGCTTTTCTCCAAAACAAATTACATCTGAGAATAAGAACAACACAAGCACTAAATCAAACAATAGAGGACATCATAGATAAATGCAGTCGGACTGCTGTAGTGTGGTTGGGCACAGGTGTTGCCTGCAGTGCTAGATGCACTAATTTTTAAAATTTTTTTATTCCCTATGTTAATTAGATCTGAGTGTCAGCAAAGAGCTAGAACAAATTTCTCAAGTTAGTATAATTTCCTATTGATCACAACTAGGTGCAGAAATGTTGCTTAAAGAGCTGCATCTTTAGTCTGCTTTTGAAAGTAGATAAGGACTCTGCAGAGCGAACAGGGTTTGGCAGTTTGTTCCACCACCGAGGAACAACAGAGGAGAAGAGAACTCATGATGAACTTATGCACAAATTAGTGTAAATTCCTGCTGGTAATGAGAAACTAATGCTGATTTTAATGGGGATTAATGTCATTACTTTACACATAGATGATCAATTTGGAACACTAATTAACTGTTAATATATACATTAATCATTTTATAGCAATAAAATTAGACAAAATCGTTTTAATTTTTATCTTTATTATTTTCTATCTAAAACTGAATTACTAATTATTTCATTATGATTTACATTGCGTTAGCTTTACATGTTTTTTTCTTTTGGGTATCATTTTTGTCTTTGTTTTTATAGGAACCGCTGTTATTGTTGATGCTTGGGTTCAAGAACACTGTGACATGTGGGTGGAGGAAAGTAGTAATGAAACCTCTGATGCTCTTCGGTGCCAGCAGTTACACTACACCACATTTATTTACATAACAATTTAAAAAATCAGTGTGTACAATTGAAAGGAAAATAAATCAAATTGTAGAGGAATTTCATGTATTAGCTTAATTACCTTGCTCTTAATTAATGTGTGACCACAAGGCTCCTATACTGATGTCATTCTGACCTTTAGTAAACCATCTGCCTTGGTTAAGACCTTGGTTGTTGTAGTCGAAACAAGGCTGGTGTCTTTGCATCAGGGAAATGATTAGAAAACAAATTGACGCATGTGACTTTAAACAAAGCTCCCCTATCTAATTAGGGCAGGATAGCTCCAGACATCTGTGGGACCCACAGGTCTTTGGGGAATATTCTCCCCGGGTTATGACTTCGTACCACCACGTCTGTATGTCTTGATGTTTTGTCCCTTGATGTTTCAATGTTAAATGTATGTTCAACTTCTTTTATCCTCATTATTAAATTTATATTCTTCTCAATCTAAAGAAACCAGTGTCCTCGTCCATGACAGGAAAAACCGTCTCCTGCAAAACACAAACAAACAAATAAACAGATACAAGCACAACTTTAAAAACAAATAAAAACACGTCAAACTAAATAGAAGCAACTAATAACAATAAAGGCAACTAAAGTTAACTTTAATAACTTCACTGTGTGCATTTTTAAACAAGACAAAAAAAACAGTAATTGAGAAAGCATGTCTGATGTGCTGAGGAAGTTAATTCTAAAGTTTAGAAGCAAGAAAAGATGAAGGACACTTTAATTTCATTTCTTTATTTTTGTCTAGGAATCACTGACAAACTGATCAGCTGACTGAAGCAGTGAGAAGAGATGTATGGCTGCAATAAATGAGATAAATAAGGAGTTTTGGCATTAAAAAAATTTAAAACAAGTAAAATAATTTTAAAATTGATTTGCAAAGGAAATGGAAGCTACTGAAATGATGTGCGCACTGGGGTGATGTGCTCCCGCTTCGCTGTACCACTTAAAAACCTGGCTACCATCTGAATTCCTGCTACAGGCCTGGCTAACTCTTGCCAAAAGTTGCCTACGGCGGTTTCACAGGCACGGGTCTGATGGATAAAGTCTGAGCCCCCTTCTCTAGAAGGTGAAGTTTCTCTAAACTGGCTAATCTGTTGATACATTAATGAATAATAAACAAGTGCAATGAAAAGTCCGTGTTTGTTAACAAATATGTAAACAAATATCAGCGCAGTTATTAGCTTATCTTGACAGTAGCAAGTGTAGCTAGTTGTTAGCTGTCTGTGGATGTAGAACTGCCGAGATCAAATAGGGGCTGATCGCATGAACACATGTAAAATATATATGTCATGTTTACCATTCTTGTATCATCTGAGGAAATGTTTTAGTGCAAGGATTTTGTTTTTTATCTGAATCAACCTGCCTACCATATTTTCTGTATTCTTATTTACAGTCCGCGCGCTGTTTTTGCCCACATGGTTTGTTGTATATATGTGCTGACATGACTTTCTGTGGCATTTTCTTCCTCTGATCACATAAAAGAAAAGAGGCTTCTGCTCTTTTCTTTAACCAAACTTGTGGCTGCAGCCATGGCTGCCATATACTCAGGTATCCACCTGAAACTTAAGAGTCCACAGACTCCGTGGGAGGACAAGCTGAAGCTGGCACGTTTTGCGTGGATATCCTCGCAGTGCTTGCTACCAAACAAAGAACAGGTAATGGATGTGGCATGTTTACCAGGCTATGATAATAACTCTTTCATTTGGTTGTATTCACGGCTCCCTGCACCCTTTTTCTGTGCAGGTGTTGTTGGACTGGTGCACTCATGCCCTCACTGGTTGGCACAGTAAAAAGGTGGTGTTCTCCCAGGACATACTGGAAGGTTTATGGTGCTACCTGGATGATGCACTTCACAGCCAAAAGCTCCACTCTTTCATCAAGCAGGGAAAGAGTATTACTCTGAGGCTCAATATGGCACAGGTTCGATAAATATTCTTTGTAATCAGGATCCAGTATTAAAAAAAAAAAACAAAACAATAATCATTTTACATGTTGAGGTTTTACTGACCACTTTTCTCTCGTTTGCTTCTAGCTGCTGCTTGACCAACTGCAGGAATGTGCTCATGATCAGTCGCCAGTGTGTTTGTCAACCATTCTGAGTGTCCTTAGAGGAATTTTTTCTTCTTCTACTCTCTCGTCTCTTTTTACCTCAAAGTATGAACTTATTGTCAATCTGCTGTCCAAGTTCTGCTTGTTGGCCTGCCATTCGATACAGAAGCCGTTGTGCACAGAGCGCAACGCATGTCAAGGTGAAGTGATCGCAGAGTCCTCTCAGAACGGACATGCTACCACTTTGGAGACTTCTAAAGTTGAGCAGATCACCGGAAGCGGTCCGACTGATCTGGCAGAGACACATGCCATCACCCGCCTCAAGACAAGGAAAAGCCACCCTGTAGCTAGTTTATTTGAAGTGTTGCTTCGGGTGCTGTCGTGTTATTTGTCAGTGCAGCGACAACAAGCCAATCCGAACCGAGTCTTTACTGTGGTCACCAACCAGCTGATCCAGCCATTAGTGTTGCTCAGATACCTGCTGACCTCTAAGGAGTTTGCATCGTCCCCCACCCGCATGCATCTTTCCCAGCAGCTGCGCAGAGACATGCGCGTCAAGATGGACTCGATCCTCCAGTTTGCTCTCTTCCCTTCTGAGCATCTGGCTTCATACAAGGGGGAGCTTCTTCCAGCTAAAGAGGATTCTGGGAAATATGGTTCTGGTGGGACAAAAGGGCTTTTGAAGCCAGTCAGTGTTATTCTTTGCAAACTAAGTTCGAAAGACTACTGTGAGCCGTCTCTGCACTACTCTGTGAAATCGGATGCATTGCCCCTGCTTTTTAAGCTTTTCCTGGAAAGTTACGTAAAGGGGAAGGGAGACACAGAAGAGGAGCAGAGAATGCTGTGTTTCTATTTTCTCACCAGATTAGTCCCAGGATTAGATCTTTATCTTGATGGATGCTCAGTTAAAAATGCCAAAGCCGAGCAGCGGGGTGGCGTTTCCCCAGGACCAAAGTCTCCCCCAGCCTCCGCCTGCACCCCAGAGAGCTGGAGCCTTGCTCTGCAGGCTGTAGAGTCTTTACTAAGCCAGGCGTTGTCAGCAGACGTTTACAATGTTGCTGCAGACAGGATACGACACAAAGAGGTCCAGCTCAACTTTTACACATCCTTGGCCCAAATGCTCTTCAACGAGGCCCAGCCAAGGTAATCTGCCATTTTTTTTGTTTATGTTTGACCTAAATATTAAGTTTGTTTAACTATTTTTCTGGTGATAATTGAAAAATGTGCCTGTCTTGCGTTTCAGCATACCTTCATGGTACCGCTGTTTAAAGGTGCTTTTGAGTCTCAATCATCTGATTCTTGAACCTGACTTGGACCAGCTGTTGTCTTCGGCTTGGATAGATGCTGAAGACATGGAAGCACAAGTGCAGCGAGCCAGACAGGTCTAGATTTTTATTCATCCCATTAACATTTCAAAAAGTAAATGCATTAAGCATGGTATATTATATTTAGGATAAAACCCTCATCATTCAGGGGAACTTGTTTGTCTATTTCCTTACAGAACATGGTGTGCAGTCTCCTTCAGATCTACACTAAGCTCCGTCAGCTGCCTCGTCTCTTCTCTGTCCTCCTTTCTGTGATTTGTCAGCCAGCTTTGGATGACCGCCGACCTCCTCTGCTTTCTGAGGGCATCTCCACGTCCCTCAGGACCTGTTTTCTGGACACACCGCCCTCGCAGATCCTAGAAATCTGCTCATTAGTGTTGAAGAGCATCAATACTTACATCCTGCCTAACCTGGAGAAAGAAAGAGAGTCAGAGAAGATGGAGATTGATGACGGACATCAGAATCAAGAGAGAAGAGATGCATCTCTGAAACTCTCGTCTCTCAGTCAGCTGCTTCACGTTATGTTATTCAGTCTGAAGACTCTGGATAACACCTCTCCTGCTCCTTTGGTCAGGCAGTGCAAAGGCCTGATGGAGGAGATGAAGCAGACAGTCGAGGGGTTAGTACATCTCCTGCCACCAGGGAGGCCATCTTTAAAACTAGATGCAGCATCAACTAAAAGGAATCCAAAGAAAGGCAAAAAAAGTGTAGAAAAGGTTTCAGAGGTACAAATAGAAACTTTCTGGGAACATTCGACCCAGGAGGCCGCTCTTCTGCTCAGATACACATGGGTGGAGGTGGACACCCTCTTCCAGAGTTACTGCAGCAAATACACATCTGTTGATTCTCCAATAGCTGCAGTCAGGGATGAAAGTGATGCTCCTTCCAGTTCTTCATTCCTATTCCACATGGAGACTCTCCATCACTCCTCCTTCTGCAGCCCCATGAGCCGTTTTCTGCTCAAATGCCTCTGTTTACAGCAGATGAAAAAGATTTTGTTGGAGAGCACTTTACTCCATGAATCCAGCACAGAAGTACTGCTGAACAGGGCAGCCCAGTTTATTTTAGACAAATCAGAGCTTGAGGCGAGACCTGATGCAGAGCAGGCATGGGATGGGCAGATAGGCAGTGTGAAAACCAGCACGTACCACGTAGCGCACTGGTACCTCGTCACATCCAACTTGCCTTTGGTTCTTCCTCGCCTGAGTGGAGAAGAGGTCCGTCACATAGCACACGTTCTTGTCAGCTCATTGCTGGATGGACAGATTGAAAAGGACAAAAATCAGCCTCCTGGCTGGCTGAGTTTCTCCCTCATATCTTCACAGCTTATTGCAAGTCCAACATTTGCTGAGATGCCCTCACTTTTCTCGGCCACAGTTCGTACCCTCATGCAAAGGATTATGGATGTTCTCCAGGCAGGGCATAAACACAAAATGTGCCCTACATTTCTGACATTTCATCAAAAAGGAAATGGAGCCAATTCGTCTGAGAGAGATGTAAGCGAGTCCACTCTGGTGAAGGCAGAGGCCATTGTTGAGGATATTTTGGCAAATTCTAAAACTAGAGATGTGCACATTCTTCTGACAGACACACAAACTAAAGAGCTATTAAGCCTGATTCAAATCATATCCAAGCTCAACCAAGATGGGATGAATTCTGAGGATCTCTCCTCTCTTTTTCTTCTCCTTTTCTTCTTGTTAACATCCACCTCTAGGCAGATGATTACAGACTCTCCTGAATCTGAAGTAGATGCTCTGTTTCTAACAAAGCTTCTCCGGCTTTTGGATAATCTCCTGGAGGGAAGAGCTTTCCAAAGTGTTTTCAAGCTCATCCACGGGGGAACTTTGCTACAAACCGCTGTGTCATGTCTCCTCAGCAGCAACAGCACCAGAGTTGGAACCACGTGCAGCACCAACTGGCTGAATTTGGTCAGAGCAGCTCAGGGTTTCATAAGAACTTTAGTCCACTTGATTATAAGCAGAAACAGCAGTGTCAGACTCAACCTCGACCAGTTTGCTTCCTA
This sequence comes from Pseudomugil tenellus, assembly GCA_037177515.1. Lineage (NCBI taxonomy): Eukaryota > Metazoa > Chordata > Actinopteri > Atheriniformes > Pseudomugilidae > Pseudomugil > Pseudomugil tenellus. Next base: position 20,883,184 of record JBAMHX010000001.1, read on the forward strand.
TCTCACCAGTAAGGAAATGACAGACAAACAAATAGTGCTCTCCAAATCTGGAGCATCTATGATGTCTGCTCATCTTCTGCTGGCATCCCTGACTTCATTCTCACAGGCAATAATCTCCAACTTGGGAAGAAGTAAGCCAATGGATCAAACTTTAACCCAAATGCTTACAAGAACAACTGTGTGTTTGGGACCAACCGTTGAGTTCATCATGAAGCCCCAAAGTGCCGGCGAGACAATCATCCAGCCCGCCAGCGTCCTCGGCCAAGCTTTCGTTGTAGAAGTCGTTACAGTCATGCTGCGCTGTGAAGCGGCCACACTTTTCGTGGAGAATGAAAGCAAGCAGCGTGACACCAAGCTCACGCTGAGCAACGGGGCTCTTTACCATAGCTTCTGTCAACAGATCCTCAGAGAAATACACTCTTCCCCCAGGTCCATGGACTTTCTGGTTTCCTCTCTCCATTTCCTCTCTGCTTTCTACGCCGCGCTGGAAAAAACAGAAGAAATGAGAGAAGAACCAAAGGAGGGAGGGAAGGAGTTGGAGGAGCTCTTTATGCAGATTGTGCAGAATGTGCACCGGCTGCTAGCGGGTATAAGACCTCGTCAAACATTTGTTTTAACAGATCTTTGGTTAATAATGTTAGCAGTTTTTAATGTGTGGACACAAGTTTGCTACAGAGCAGTTTAAGCTTTCTCTTTGAGAAAATGTGCTTTTCAGTGAAATTAACCTTTTAGCATGTTGCTGTCAGAGGTTGACAGGAGTTATTTAACAGTTTTTTTTATTTAAAGATTAAATAAAACAAGTCATTACATTTTTTTTATCTTATGATTTGATTTTACTTGGTCCTAAGGTTGTAGGGTAAATTTGACTTAGTTTTTGTTCCTTTTATTGCTTAAAAAATTAAGTATTTGAATAATACATTTAGATTTTACTGATGTGTAAAACTGAATGCTAAAATCTTGTTCTGCATGTCCTACACTTTGCTGTCAGCTCCTTGGCTGTCATCTACTGATGTTGGTGAGCTGGAGCCAGCAGTGCAGGAGCTGCTGCACCACCTGGTGGAGAAAAGCAGTGCAAATCAGTTCAACCTGCTTCTACTGAGGGTCAGAGATGGGCTGGATATTAGCAAGCTGAGGGCGGGAAACTACAGGGTGAGACTGCAACCAGGTGTATTAGCATGGACATAACTTGGACAAAAAAAGTATAATTATGTGAAGTTTTGTGTTTCGATACAATTTTGAGTTTGTCATACATGTTTTTTTCTTTATTAAAGCTCTAGGTTTTTATTCCACTGTAGTTATTTTATAACTTTGATAACCATGTCCTGCATTGCAGGTTTAGGTGACATCACGACTTCATTATGCTTTACTTCAGATAATTATTGCTCTCACAGCTCCAAAGTCCCATTTTAAGATTATCTACACAATGCGTTTATGATTTTATATATAACTGGACCAAATCGGTTATTTTTGTGTGAGCATTATTATATTTGTGTCTTATTTAATACAAACTCGTGCACTAAAGCGGTTATATATGACTCAACATGTTAAAGTATTTCAAATATTATATATAAATACTTTGTTCTTATAATAACCTAATTTTTTAATTTAATGTCCTCCAGGAAGTGCTATCAGCAGTCATCATCATTAAGCTTCTGTCATGTTGTCCACTACCAGAAGCCTGCGCTAAAGCTCTGTGGCTCATCGTACCACATATCATATCTGCTATGGTGGTGAGAAAGCAACACACACACACACACACACACACACACACACACACACACACACACAAACATCATGTGGTTGTGTAAAGAGGCTGCTTGAGTGAAGATATACTCAAACACAGATTACTCATTGACACAACATTGCACATAATTACACATTTGTTGTTTACAGGTCAGAGCAGTTTGACTGTGCTGCTTTAGCTAATCATTTCTGGGGATGAAAACTTTCAGATCTAAACAAGAAATCCTGCTTTATTAATGCATTTCTTTGCCCTGTTGTAGGGCAGAGGAGATATGTGGTAAGGAGATACCCTCTAAGTTTAGGCAAGTTGAACAGTTTTATTGTTATTGCAGGTCTATGATGTTGCTAATTGCTGACTTACAAAAGGTCACGGATGCTTTTCCTTTTCTCACTGGACTACTTCAACTGGCTGTACTAAATTCAATCTAATAAATTTATTTTTAATTTTTTATTAAATAAAGATTTAACAATAGAAAACAAAGAAGAATTTCAATTTAGTGCAGCTATGCTTGAAAAAAGGAGCAGGAAGAAGAAAAACTTTTACTCTGGTACCAATCGGGGCTCCCTCTATCGCCTCCAATTATTTTAAAATTCTGCTGCTAGAGTCATTACTGGAGCAAAATAGTATGAAGGCATCAGCCTTGTGCTTGCTTTGTATTGATTTCAAAGTGTTGCTGCTCACCTTCAAAGCCTTAAATTGCCTTGCACTGACATGTATCTCAGATTTACTAACCAGGCTATTCCATAAAGCAGTATCAAAGAAAAGTCCCTATTTTAACAAGTCTGGTCTCATTAAAGTGTGAGTTTTTTTCCCTCATCGTGGCTTAAATGAGACCCAGTTGAGTTACCATGGTAACCTGTGCAGTACAACAAGTCTGCTTCGGACCAGTATATTGCCCAGTTTTGTCCAGTCACTTTCTTTGTGGCTGCGTTTCCATGTGTTGAAAACTCTTATAATTATTATAAAATTGAGATAATCAGGTACTGGCTATTATTGCAGACATTTAAGATTTACTTTAATGTCAGATTACTACTTTTCAGATATAATGGTCATATTAATATGAAAATAGTCCGTCAGCATCCTTCATTTTATTTCCATTTCGTGAATGGATGGTTATTTAGCTTAATGGTTACTAAGTCAGAGGGGTTTGCTTACACTCGACTCACCAGAGCTAATTAATTACCTAAAATCTAGATAGTAGTTTGATAAGCCACATTAGCACTTTTAAAGTATATTTGTACAAGTTGAGGTTAATTATATAGGATAGTCAATACAGAATTTTAAAAAATTTATCGCCATTTTGAAAAAAAAAAAATTAATTTAAGTACACATGAACATGAACACATGACCAGCACATATGCTGTCAGCAATTTTCTGCTATTCTACCTCCTCTGTCATTTTAATGGCTTCAGTTCCGCCTGTTTTTGGTGAAAATATGTTTGTATCTTTAGTACAGATCTTGTATACAGTCTATGGTAAAGATCCATCAGCAGCATTTGATCTGCTGATGGCAGGAATAATGCTGTAATTTTGTCTTTAGTGTTCATTTAATCCACTCGTTCATTTGGGGTTAGATATAAGTGCTGCAGTAAGTGAAACTTTGCAAGTACATCTTAAATCTGTATGGAATAAATGGTGATCTGCATTCATGGAATAACTTGAGGTTTAATTAGGAGACATGACTGGTTTGAGTCTGACTTTTTAATTTGTTTCTATTTTCAAGAGATTTTGAGGGAATCTGCTTTAGAATTTAATTTTTGCTTGTTTTCTTATTTGAAAGTTTAAAACTGCTCAGTAAAACACTTTAACATAGTTTACAAAAGAACAAAATGAGTTTTCATTTTTATTTCCACTGAGATCCTTTCTGTTAGCACACACCCACATACACATACAGCATATTGAGAAAATTATTTAAATGTCTTTTAACATGACAGTTAATCTCATTAATCTGTGATAACAAGCCAAATGTTCTATAAACCTGATTAAGTTATCATTTTTATTCCATGTGAAATGAATGAAATGTTTTATGTCGTGTTTGTGTGTGCATTTTATGCCGACCTACTCTCATAGTTTTGTCTGAATATGTTTCAGTGATATGTGTTGTATCTTCCTCTGTGACAGTTTCTGGTAAGATCATCCAGTCAGGATGTCTCTCTGACACTTCCCTTTACGGTTCCCACGGTCACATCAATGACATCACTGCTGCGCCATGGGGAGGGGCTCATCACCAATCCTCATCATGTGATTTTGATCCTTGGAGCGCTCCATTCACTTCCCCTAGACCACTTGACTCCACCCGTCTACCACGCTGTGTTCCTGGCTGTTCATGAGGCGCTATTCTCCATCATCCAGTGTCATCCTCAGGTACCAAGCCGGATAAATGTGTGATTGGTGGAGTTCAGGAATTAAACGATGTGGAAAATGTATGGGAAATAGGCAAGGCAAATTTATTTTATAACATAAATCAACACAGGGTGATTCAAATTGCTTTACAGGGCATTAAAACAATTAAAATCATGATAAAAATAGATAAAAAAGATAAGAATTAAAAATTATTCAAATCAGGATTAATTTAAGATTACAAAACATAAAAGCTAAAGCTTAAACTTTTAAAAAATTATTGAAATGCAGCTGAGAAAAGGGGGGTCTTTAATCTGGATTTAAATAAACTGAGTGTTTCAGCTGATCTAAGGCTTTCTGTGAGTTTGTTCCAGACATGTGGAGCATAGAAGCTGAATGCTTCTAAGTGAAATAAGTTATTTTTGTTTAATTGAACTATCTAAAAGTGGACACAGTGTATCAAAGAAGATAATCACTAATCATCTAACCAGACTAATAGGCCAATACACTTTTAAATGTATTAAAGTGTTTTCATTCACAGTGGCCTTTTTTAGTCCTAATTTTTAATTCTTGAAATTGTATTACTCCCCTCCTTAAGTTGCTGGAACTTTTGCTTTCGTTTAGTGAAAAGTGCTGCCAGTCAGGCCTGCAGATTTGAATCCATATTATGAAGATGGTGCAGTACCTGGCGGCCACTTGGGATCTTCTACAGAAGAATTTTATTTTCTACCAAAGGATATTGCAGCTCACCGGAGTCGTGGTGCAGCTGTATGAAAACCTCATGACATCCACATTTTCCTCTTTTACCATTGAAAGTGTTTCCATCATAACTAAAGGCTTTTTTTCTTTGTAAAGACATCAGATGTTTTAATTTAAAGGTTCACATTGCAGATCTTGCTGTTTTGGTTGTGATGTGACATTTTCCATTTGTTTATTTTTACGGAAAACACAAAAATGTTGACAGATCAGTTCCTGAAATCGGGCAGCTGGATTGAATTAAGGAATCCAGGGTCAGCTGAGTGATATCAGATGTTAGCGAAGACAAAAGACATCAGTATAAGAAACCAGTAGAAGAGAAGGGGAGGTAACACTCAGAGGAGAGGTTGACAAGGTAAGGAGAATACAGAGGAGACTAAGAGTTGCAGGGCACTCTCGAGCATGAGTCACATGCATTTCTGCTTATTCACACGGCTCATGTGTTTGTCACGCTTAGAAATCATAGAACAGTGCTGCACTTCTCTTTTTTTTAAAGCTGGAAAATGTTCCTTTGGAGATGTGACGTGCCTTACACGAGCATAGAACCAGAGCTACCGGACAAGAAAGAACTGTATCCTGGTGGGATGTGGGTCTTTCTGTGTGCCGTGTCCACATCGAACCACTAGTACCACATATCCCACAATGCACTGCGTCACCACATCAATCGCATGCCCTGGATGAGGGTCTCTGTAGCTCTGTACTGAAGAAAGATCGAGGAGGAGAACGATGTACATCAGCTCATTAAGTCATGCAGGAGTCGCTGTGTGGCAAAGCCTTGTAAATATAATGAGCACCAGAACATCAGCTTTTAACTTTATAAGAATCAGATGTTTGAATCTAATCACCAATTAAAGTTGCATCTTCAGGAATTAACCCATTAATGTCTATCCGACATAAGACAAGTAGGTCACAGTGAGCGCAGCTCTTAACTTCAACATGGAGATTTACACCTCTTATCACAACTTGCCAGAGATTTGATTCTTTGGATTTGACTGTACAAAAGTATTAATCATAATGTTAAAGTGGGATGTGAGAGGATGCTGATCTTTTAATGGTCTCGTCATTTCTACATTTAGTCGTAATGTTTATAGATAATGTACTTCCAGGTTCCAGTGGGAAATATTCTCATTAGAAATTGCAAAGAAAAACTAAAGATAAAGCCAAATACGACCTATTCAACAGATTCTTTATGTTTTTTACAGAGTAATGTTTTATAAGCAATGTCTTGCGGATTATTGTTGGTGCACTTTGGTAGTTCTGGGTTCAAAGGGCCAGATTTACTAAAGCTTTGCGTGTACTAAAACGCGTGCAAACTCATCGGACACGCAAAAAAAAGTACAAACTGATTTACTAACAGGGTGCAAAACTACCTACGTCACTCAAAGGTGCAAAACTGCGCGTCCATCTCCAAATTGCGCTTCTGCCTCAATGAATATGTAACTCGGGGCGTTCACACGCTATTTTGCGCGAGGTGGGAGGAGGACATGT
>JBAMHX010000001.1:20903008-20926743 GCA_037177515.1 Pseudomugil tenellus
TTTCATTAATTTCATTCAGCTGTGTTGGAGCATGGAGACAACAAAAACCTGCAGGGACACCGGCCCTCGAGGACTGGGCTCTGACACCTCTGGTCTAGATTAACAGCATCACAGCCTCCAGCTTGACCCCTCTGTGACCTTTATGAATGGATTGTCAGACTTTTACATTAGACTGGAAAGGTTTAAATGGGTTTAGCTGATAAACTGGTAGTTTTCTCTGAGGTCTTTCACATGCACGCCTTGTAATGTCTGGTGGGTCAGGGGTGAGTGGGTTTGGACTATTTGCACAATTCTGGGTAAAATGAGAATTACAATTTTTTTGGCAAGAATTGAGATCACGATTCTTTTTCCAATATAAATATTTATTGCACAAATCACCGACGCATCAACTTGCAACAGCTGATACTGAATATATAAACAATAAATGTCACTTTTCTCTTCTTTTACCTACACGACCTTTGAATAATTTTCCACTGTTCATTTGTTGAGAGAAAGAGGGAGCGTTTGTTTTTATGCAGATGATGTCCCTGATCATAATGCAATAGGATCATGGTCTTTTTTTCTTTTTAAAAAAAATAGTTGTCAGATTTTTTAACGATTAAATGTGCGTCCCTAGTTTGGACATGAAATCCATTTGTAATACTCCCAGTCTGCACACGCGGCCGTAAACACTGTGAGATGTGTAAGTTTGATGTCCTCCATTTGTTTGGGTGTACTTTTATGACACAACGCCTTTTTCTACACATGCTCCCCGTGAGTGTGTCCTCCAACGCGGATGTAGGCCATTGCTTCCAGCTTTATATGTATGTACCCCTGCGTGGGTGGTTGTGTACACAGTACCCTGCCTTTATTACCGCTCTGTATCTGTTTGCGTGTGTGTGAACTTCCTGTGTGTGTTCCACCTGTCTCCTGCCTTGTCCTATCTATCTCTCTGTGTTTGCTTTGCTCCAGTCAACCACAGCAGCCCTTTTACTTTTCCATTAGGCTGATAGCTCTACTTAGTGTGTTTGTGTGTGTGTGTGTGTATTTGAGGTTCTCAGTGGGGTCAAAATGATGCAGAGGGATAAGCAACTTTCTTTTGGGTTGGATTGCGAGCAGCATCAATATGGATGATGGAGTGTGCCTGGCAGGTGTTTTTACACTCAGGGACAGTAAATCTGTTCAAACAACACTGCTGCTGCACAGGTACAGAGTTGTTTTCCATCACATCCTCCTCATGTTTGAGAGAGGAGAGAGATTAGTTGGCTTCCCTCAGCTGTCCTGAAGTGAACTTTATAACTCCCGTTAAGTGAATTTTTCTGAATACTTCCAACAGATGGACTTGATTCCTTTTGGATCTTGGATTTATGGACCAAACTCTATTAAATTCAAACCATAGTGATAATTGTTGCTCATTGTTTTGCTGAATTTTAGGACTACAAATATGGATTGTTTTTACTAATAGTGAGTGGAAATCAAGCACATAAAGCAAAGATATTTGAGTAGACATGTAGGTTCTTGCTTATTATGTTAATTTAAATTGTCCCTAGTAGTGGATGCGAGGACGTGTGTCTCTGTGTTGGCCCTGTGATGGACCTGTCCACGGTTCACCTGGCCTACACAGCTCCATGGCCCTTGCAACCCTGCATTGGCTGATGGATTTAAGATTTTTTATCAGTAACCTAATTAAAACACTAGCTTCTAAATGTAATTTCCACTGCTGCCTTTTAAGCTGCTGTAGTTGCTCTTGAGCCTCATAGTGTGAAGCATATCCATAACCATCAGTTGTTTTCTAATCAACTGCGGGTGTCTAAATAACAGACAGAGAAGATATTTATATACATCCCACATTTCAGCCAGGACTCTAATCATGTCCTCCCTGCATCATCCCACCTGACAGCATGCTGTTGTGTCATCGCCGCTCCGGAGCACTGTTAGCTGCACGTGGGCTGCTCGCTGTCGCAAAGCTGGTTCAAATGGCCGTCTCTGAAGAATTTGAAAGACAAGAGGAATTAGTTCAGCCAGCTTCTTCAGCTCAGTCACACACGGCAGAAGCTGGAGCGCTTCGGATCAAAGGGGGGGCCGCTGAAAAGTCCCCTATTTGGGAGAATGAGTCACAGCTTGTACGGCAATTTAAGGCCACTTATTGACCACAGTGTCTGTGCTTGCATGCTATCGCAGCATTGGTGGGACAAAATAAATGCTCTCTTTTTTTCCTGCAGAAAAAAACTCAAATGTCATCACGCCCAGAAAGGTGAAGAGGGAACCTTTGCACAAAACGCTCCTTGTATCTTTGATCAGACATTTCATGCTTCGTGAATGGGAATGTTCTTTTCTTAGATTACACAGCGACTCTGGTCTTCAGTATTTCTCGTACTTTTGATCATAATAAAGGTTTCACCTGCATGCATTAAATTATCTGTACCATTTATTCCAGTAGAGGATTGCAGGCAGCTGCAGCTGATTCCAGCAATCTACCCAAATACAGTGTATCATAATTTTGTCACTTTTAAGACAGGGAGATGGGATGAATGTATTCAGCACTTCTTGGATCAGTTGTTTACATTTAAGAGACATTTTCACAACAAAGATGAACTTTTTTCCTGATAATATAAGTTAAAAATTCCCCACTCTGCTTTACAGGACCATCGCTACCACATACCCTATTTTATTTCCTGTAAATTTGTTACTACTAGCTTATAGGTTGAAAATAATATAATTTCTTCTGCTACACTCCCTTCACTGTGGAGTTGCATGAAGCTTTGGTAGACACCCAGCAACTGGGTTTTGAAACAAACCCACATATCTGTAAGTGCATAGTTGTACACAGGAGGATAATGTTGCACACATGAGCTCAGGGATCTCCCATTAAAGTCTTCCTCGTTGGACAAACCTAAGAGGGATTTTTCTGCCAGCTCTTGAAAAGCTGTTTCTTACTGTTGAGATTACCTTCCTGCTAATCAGCGGGTGTAAGTAGAGCTAAATGGCAGATAGAGGAAGGTGGCATTGAATTGCAGGAAGGACAACAATTGCTTACGTTCTAAAATTAACCACCTTCTCTTTGAGCAAATATACAGTCAGATGATAAAAAAACTGAAAAACTTGTCATTAAAAACAGCAGATTAGAGAACAATGAAGAAAGTTTCATGCAGGCGCTGATCCGTCCTGATATGGAGCTCAGTTCTCATCCCAAAGCGTTGAACTTCAGGTATTTGTGGACGGCTTCTAAGCAGATTTGGATTAGTTTGGTGACGGCTGAACCTCTGCATCCTCCTGAAAGCTGCAGAGAGGGAAAGATCGCACATGAATCTGGTTCTGAACTGGTGAGTGAAAGTTGGTTTTGTTTGAATCTGAAGCTCCAGGCGTTCAGTCTCTGCTTGTAGCTGCTTGCATCAAACTTTATCTTTATCATACGTCTGTCTCATCGCAGGTAGCGTAACTTTTCTTACTATGAGCAGACACTCTCCTTAAAGATGATTCAATAATAAAAAATGGAGCTTTTGCAAATCACACAATCAGTAAAAGTGGGTGTGTTGAATCATAAATTAAATTTTTGGTCTTTAGTTGGCCTCCTCAGTGCTTCACACTCCCACAAACAGACCCACATCTGCAACATGCATACAGGCATTGTTGCTGTGATGTTTATGGTAAAATCTCTAGTAACGCTGCTTTATTTCTCATCTGGATCGTGTTTACACTTCCTGCTGTAGTGAGATGACAATAGGGTCGCACATCTTTAAGACTTGTTGCTGCGAAACCACTGAAGGCGCAAACAACTCGATAGCTTTACAGAGCCAAAATACAATATAATGTCAGCCAGTACGCAGATCCAGTATTGATGTCCAAATAAATGCTGCTCCACAGAGTAAACGCATCAATCGATGAGACTCAAGTTAAGCTGGGACTCCCTGAATACCTTTCAAATATACGGTTTTGATGTAAGGTATTGATTACGCGTGAGCGTGTGAATGCATTCTTTAAAATAATGATCTCTCCTGACAGACGCTTCTTCTCGATGTAAATTTAGAAACCAGTGTTTATTTTCTGAGGATGCAGTTAATTTAAGCTCTTTTTTTCTCCAAAGTCACATTACAGTTGTGCAGCTTCATAACTGATCTCATGAGAGAGGTAGTTTTGCTTGGTGGAGCAGCCACGCAGATGTGTGTTTGTAGGGTTGATAGACTTTTTACTCAGGGGACATGTTAATGCTGCATGTGGGAGATGAGAAACTGTTTCTGAAGGAGCCAGATGCTACAGTGAGGAGTGTAAGGAAGAACAGAGGATGCACAACATTTCCTCATCCTTGTTGGTTATTATGTGTAAAAAAAAAAGGGTAACCAAGATAAATGGTTGTCAGAAGCAGATTTTTATCATCAGTTTTATGTAACAATGATCTCTGTTGTTCAGCTGTGGGTGTCTGATATGCACAGGGATGTTTTTGTCACCCTCCTGATTGTGAGTCAGATTTTTATCTTAGTTTTGCCTGTCTCATGCTGAAGATGCTTCTTTTTCGAGTGTAGCTAATCCTTTGCCGATGGACTTAACTCTGGGGTTTTACTGGAGCTGTATATTTGTCTCCCCTCCATTCTAGCTGAAGAAAAGCGTGCATAAAGCTGCCGCCATGCTGTCCGCGCTGTCTATGGTGCTCTTGTGATCTGGAATTTTATTCCTGTGATTAATTTTATGGCCAGAAAAGGTTACCTTGACTTAAATGTGCAAGATATTTTCCATTCTTTTGCACAATTTCATCAGGCTTGGATGTTTTTTCTTTGTCAGACTTACCTTAGCTCATAGCCCAGATGTACAAAGAACAAAGGATGGTTGTCACATGTCCTGAACAGCCAAATGTTGCAGTAGGCCGAACAGTCACTTTATTGATAATTGAGCAACTTTGTCCAGAACTCAAAGCTCTTCGTGAACTTTCGGTGTGATGAAGATAATCCTGCTGGAACCTTGACTTTACTGAATCAGTCAGTTATGTTAGCTGAATTATTATGTTAGGTTATAATAGCAGGATTTGTTCTGCTGTTGAGTAGCAACACGTGTTATTAATGTCTAGCACTGTGTTTTATTTACCTGCAATGATAATGTGAATTCTACATGTGTGAATAAACCAACTCACACCTTCAGATATTTAAGTATGTTCATGTCATGATTACTTTCTGCTTAAACTCTTTTTTAAATGATATTATTCTAGATGCTAATTTCCCTCTGATTGTTTAAAATAATCATGGTCACTTGCAAAACACCATTTCAGACTAAACTTAAGAGATGAGGATGGATTTATATTTTATATAATACTCCTTACATTATTGTCGATAGTTTTGACCAGCAGAATTATAGTGAAAATCTGATATTTTGACAGCTCTAGTTTCAAGCGTAGCTATTTTTTTATATATGTATTTTCAGCTCAGCCACAAATGTCACAAGATCTTGGGTTGACATTTTCTTTTTTCTTAAACCTGGAAAATCTAATTTAACACCCTGCCCCCCATGATGCATTGCCTAACACCCTTTTCCCTCTAAAGCTTTCTTTGAACATTAGTCCATCTTAGGTGTTATATTAGGAATCAAAGGCCTTGAAAAATAATCAAACAAACCACTTATTGATGGAAGATGGTGAGATTCACTCCGTCCAAGTGGTAGGCTAATGTTGGTCTGTTTGTTCTTTGGCAGGGTTTTCTGCAGCAGTTGTTAATGTGCAAGCTTTGAAACCCAGTGATCATATGATTGCACTGAGCAGTTGTGTAGATGCCAGGTAACAGAGACTGCGTCATACCCAACTTATTGGTATCTGTAAAATATAAAACATGTCTATATTTTCTCTTTTTTAAAAAAAATTCCTCCTTTGAACCTTGTCGTTAAGCAACACAGCATGTTGCACTAAACTGGATTACCTTCCTCTTATAAAGATTTTCTTTCCTGGCGAGCATACAAGCGGTGTCCATCGTTCACAGGACCCATGCATAGATTAAAGCCTTCCAAAGAGCTGTTTCTTAATAAAATCCCTGACACAGCAACTTTTTCAGCAACTGTGTCATAACTCGGACCTTGACGCCCTCAGAACTTGAGTCAGGTCAGCCGCAGGCTGCTCTCCTGCTATCAGCCTAAATTATACAAATATTGACGTGATTTGGAGCACAGGTGGTGATAAAGTTTTGCATATGCACTGTCTGTGGTACGGATGTTCAAATAAAGAGGATTACGCATCTATCATTACAGCAACCATCCATGTAGTTAGCAGTCTGCTAAGTGGAGTCTGAGAACGCATCCTCATCATTACCTCGTCATCTAAGCTTCCTCCCATTTCTTTTCTCTGGCTTTAAGAGTAGCGAGGCATCACCTTATGTTTTGACTTTGACATAATTAAAAATCCAAGCAAACTGCAGACAGACTGCGCCAGCGTGTGCATGAGAGCTGCTGATGTTTTAGCTCCACTTGTCTTTTAAAAGCTGCTCCATCTACTTCACTGTTTCTTGTTTGTTGATGTCGACTTTAGAATCAAACATCAAATATATGCAGAACAGACTGACGAACAAGCAAACAGCCCTCCTGTCCACCCACCTATATCTCATCTTGATACGTTTGCAGTAGGTGGGTGCGTGTGATCTGTCACAACTGGGTCACAGGATTCTGATGCTGACTTCATACAGCTGCGAAGGAGCTGCAGATCATTGTTTTGCTATTTTCGTTCTCTTCTTTTTCTTTTCTTGGAAATCAAAAATGAATGTGAAGTAATCACTTTAGAGCTGCATATGAAGACATTCCCGCTCACCAGAAAGTTCAATCTGATTTAATTGAATTTTAGAAATGAGATTTCTGGTTTACATATTTGTTTTTGGAAGAATTGCAACATTTTCCACTGATTTGCCTTCCTAATTAAGCAATCGGTGAACAGTCTAAAAAAATCTTCTCCAAGATCATATATACTGTATTTTACACATTTAGGCAAAGTAACTTGTATTGCACACAATTCAACAGCAGTGTGATTCAAACAGCTTTACAGAAACATTAAAAACAAGCATGATTTTAAATTAAAATAAAGAAATGAAAAATAAATGGCAAATAAAAATGTTTAAAATCATGATTTTGATATTTTAGATAAATCTCACAAGTTTTAAAAATATTGAAATAGATCTTGTAGTTGCAGAGATTTTTTCTAAAAGAAAGCCATTTTGAGCAAAATAGGCTTAGGTTCAAACAGAATTATAGCAGAAAAGCTCCTGCTGTGTTAAAACTGAATTTTAAAGATGAAAAAAATTAGCCATAAATAATGTTTGACTACCTACCAAAGTAGTGGGTTAGTAAGATTTGCCCTTTGTAAATAATGTTTTGTGGGAGGTGGTAATATTCCACACTGTGTCATATCATGATCTTTCAGTATTTAACTACATTTCGGCAATGTTTTCGTTTTGTTAAAATAAGAAAACTTAAAACAAAATCCCATTTAAAAGCTATATTTTTACCAAAATAGTCCTATAATTGCGTGCATTACCTAACTATATTGGATTAAACTGTGTTTACATTACGTTTCTGCTCCTGTAGTGGTGTCATCAAGGTTTTAAATACCTGCCTGGATGAGCAAAATGAGGCATATTTTCTTGTCATCTTGCTGGTTGTAACAGAAACAGAGACTGGCTTGGCATGCTTGTATTGCCTCATGCTTGGATTGTTGTAACTCTCTTTATTGACATTAGCGATGCTTCTTTTTCATGCCTTCAGTTGGTGAAAAACGAGCTACTGCAAAAGTAAATGAGAGCATATAACTGGTTTTAACCTCCCGCCACTTACTTCCTGTTCAATTATAAATACATTTTAATATTCTTTTATTTGTTTCTAAGTCTCGCTCTTTTTTATTTGTCTGCTCTCCTTCCTCTTTACATGCCATCACATTCTCTTAGATCAGAGGATGAATTTTGGTCTTAAAGGTATTTTTTATTAATCCTTCTGCTGCACGTTAAACAGGCTCCTCTTGTTGTCTTTAAAACGGGTTTTTACACCTTGGATTTCAGGCAAGCGTGAATCTATGTCTTAATCTTTTATCCTGTGATGTACTTGTTATTTTACATTGTTTTTAGTTATGTGCTCATTTTAGACTTTTTTTTGTCATTCGTTATTATTTTGTTCTCTACATTTATTGTAGAGGATCTTTTTAGCAGTTTTTAAAGTGTTGTATGAATAAAATGGTATTAACTAGTGTCTGCAGTGAAAACAAATAGAATTGCAGCACGTTGTAAGACATGCTGTCCCTTTTGCTTCTTGTGGCACCCCCACTTTGGTGCCAACCTGACAGACAGGACTAAATTGGACACACTTCCACACAGGAAGGCATAAAAAGGTCCAGATTCCACAGTAAACCTAAAAGGTTATTGGCCAAAACCGATGAGGAGTAAGCTTGTAAAATGTCCTCTTACAGTATGGTGAAATGAGCTCCAGGAAGCAGAGATGCTGACTCTGCTCTGTCAGACTTTTCTAGCGCTTTTTAAAGGGAGGAAGAAACATGCTGAATAACTTAACACAGTGGTTCTTGGAAAGACTTGAATGTCTTTTTTTTTTTTTAATTATTATTATTTTCCGCTTACCAATAGTCATCACGCAATGTTTGGAAAATGGTTAGGCTAAAAAGTCGAGATATGTGAGGGGGTGTATTTTGAAATAAGATCCTTCTCTATATACCAGCATACACAAACCAAGAAAACAGTTTTTCACCTTTGTTTTAAGGTAAATTGTATCTCATGAGGACAACCTGATAACGGTGAAAATGTTTTTGGACTTGTCTTTGTAAGAACTACTTTTAAAAAACTATGAATGCAAGTTGTTGAATCTGGAAGATGGCATGGAAATGTGGACTGGATAGCGAGTATGATGTTAAAAACAGACGACTACTGTATGGCATATTTCCCTGGTGACAGAGACCTTGGTTGGCGGCCCTGTAAAAATAGACTCATTTAACTAGATGGTAAAGTATGCCTCTACTTAAACATAAACCCTCAATTTAAACACAAACTTAGTCCATGCTCTTCAGAGGACTCTTTAATGGCAGACTACTGCCTCAGGATTGCAGTCTGCGTTAGTTTTAATTGCATGAGATAATACACATATAAGTTTGTGGTAAGAAACTCTTCGTCCCTCATTATCAGTTGCTTCATCTAGCAGTTATAGTCAGAGTTACACTGTAGTTCACGTGACAGAAAGGCAACCATTTTACATGCCAGCTTTGAGTGGATCCTGCTACTCTACAGAAGTAATCTGATTATAAACTTGTACGATTATTTTAGAGGAAGAACTATGAAATTTTAACCCATCTGATGGCTTCAAGAAGGGAATGCTGACAAATAGCAGAAAACGATCCCAACCAGTCAATGTCGATACTGCTTTCTGGTGCGTTTTAACACAACTTATTTCATGTTGGCGTTTCTGTTTCACTCATCGACCACGTGACTGTCTTTTAAGATTAAAGTTTAAGTGACAGACCCATGGGAAAAGAAAAATGCAATCTCTAATCAGGACTACATCTTTTTATGTGATCTGAGTGCAGTTTTAAAGCTTCTTGGTTTCATCCCTTGTGGTTTGAGGTGGGATGATAAGAGTGAGAAAGAACAAGATAGTTAGCATGCTAACAGCTAATACAATGTAGCCATAGTTTATTTATTTATTTTTTTAACGAAAATCTCTAGAAAGTATGTATGTATGTAAGTACATACTTTGTAAATGTGTAACATAAGTATGTCACACATTTAACACTTTTAAAACGTTTTTATTTATCTTTAAACCTTTAAGGACATGCTACATAACTTTTGTGACCTCTGCGTTCTGGACTTCTTTGATGGTGCACTTACATATAGTATTTACATTATTAGCTCCTTGCTTAAATCAGGTGTCTTTCCCTCTTCCTTCAACCAAACTCAGGTTTACCCGGCTGGTGAAGAAACCACATTTGACCCAGCCCAGGTTGAAAACTATCAGTGGGTCTCACTGCTTCTGTTCATGTCAGAACTACTGGAGCTGTCGGGTCTCCCAGTTCAAAAAGCTCGACAAGCCTCATGGGTTCCTGAGTGATACATCCGTCATTTACCCAGAAATCTCTTACTCCATCCAAAGAAGAAACACGACCACTGCTAACAGACACATTATAACATGTCCGACTG
This sequence comes from Pseudomugil tenellus, assembly GCA_037177515.1. Lineage (NCBI taxonomy): Eukaryota > Metazoa > Chordata > Actinopteri > Atheriniformes > Pseudomugilidae > Pseudomugil > Pseudomugil tenellus. The sequence continues at coordinate 20,913,136 of JBAMHX010000001.1, forward strand.
AGAAACATTCTTAAAACCTCAGTAATGTTCTTTTTTTAAAAACATTTTACTAAATTGACTGTTTTTGTTTTTCCTTCAGAAATATTTTTGTTCCTGATCGCTACTCAGCCATGTAGACTTCTGACAATGGTTCACTCTGTTTGTTTGCTCTTGCTAAAGAAAATATACTAAACTAACTTTTTAAAATTTTACCTCATTTATTTTTTTCTCCTTTGCAACATTTCTTTAGTTTAAATATTTATATATTTATTTTCCTGCTTGACAGGTGGAGCAATATGTGGACCTCTCCAGTCATCTGAATATGATCTCACTCCTCCTCCTTTTTTAAAAATGATTATTTTTCAATATTTAAGTTACAAGTATTTTAAAAAATCTATTCAGTGATGTGCATGGAAACATATTCACAGATATTTCAGTCACTGTGTGTGTGTTTGTATTTTAGCTCCCCTGTAACAAGGCATATGGCCTCTATATACTGTCACTGCATATGGCTATATGTTGATCCCCCCAAGTCTCTCTGCAACAGTCCTCTGTTCGTATACCTTTCTTTCATCCCTGGTTATTTGCTTTCTGTAATACCACTCTATCATCCCGCATTTCCCACTATTTTTTCTTTTTTTTGCATTTTGTTTTTTTTGAAGCAAGCTGAGAAATCAGCCTGGGAGCCAATTAGTCTACATGATATTCCTACTATTTCCAGAGCCATCAAAAACATGTCTGTGGTGCAGTTTTGGGCCCCTAACCCACAGTTTGAGAAACCATATAAATAGAGGGAACAAACGGAGCGCTTTGGCCAACAAGGCATTTCGCCTTTTTCTTTGTCTCTGTATTTCTGCCTTAAAAGGTAGGTTTGATTTATCTGTGCTCTCAGCTTGGTGGGGGTGGAGCAGATGTGATTGTGTCAGACCCCATCAAGGCGAGCTAAGAATAGCTGAAGCCATCTAACACCTTGAGTTGGATTGGTTTGAAATGGGTTGTTTCTCGCCTTCCCTGCTGTTAATATAAACTGGAGGCTGACGTCATGTTTGAGAGAAGGCCAAGTGTGCTTTATAGATGAAGCGTCAGCGAGCCGAGGCAGCTTTTGGGATGCCGTTCACCTCTGTGTCACTCCTTTATTTGTCAAATAGGTGGATGCTTTCTGTGGAATTACATGGGCTGTTGATTTTCAGTTTTGTTTGTTCATGACATACCGTTTCACCTGTCAGCCTTTCCACTTTTCCTTCTGCTGCCACCCATTAAGAACTCGGCAGCTGTGGAGCGCATGATGCTCTCACAGGCCAGAGTTCACCTGTCAGTGAATGATTGACCCAGCTGTATCTACAAAAACGTAAATATCTGCAGCTTGTAACAACCAGTAACAAAGACTGCATGTAGTTTTATCAGCTGTTTAATCAAAATGTACGATGAAAGGAAAATTAAATAAAACTAATTGCTGGATTTAGCCTTTGTATTCTAACTTGACTGGGAATTTTAAATGCTTCTGCCATGAAGTGCTAAGTAAATACCGTCTTGGACACAATCCACAGCATTCATTTTCTGTTTGGAATAGAAACCAGTTGCACTCGCTGTTTGTAGGCCACTGATAACATAATGAAAAGCATCCTATGTGTGTTTTGGACTGGCCTTCAGCCAAATACTTATCATAGCTGAGCAAAACTGTGAGCAGCACACCCCCAAACTGCCTGACCGGTTCATAAAAAGGGTTTGATAGATATCTGTAGTATGTCACTCTCTGGTTTCTTTATACTCCCAAGAAGACATTATCAGAATGACACGTATCTGCCAGAGTCACATGATGACACCAGCAATTAGTTTCAAAGGGTTTGTGTCCCATTCTGGAGAAAAACGGTCTTTTCTTTGTCCTTAAAAATGTACAGAACAAGAAGCAACGTGTGTAATTAGACTTCATTAAAAGTCTTACATCTGTTCCCCTTCTGTAAATTCAGCCTGTTAAACATGTCTGAGGGGTTTAATGCAGAGCTGAGTCAGTGTCGTGATCCTGACAGGCCGTGCGCTCGCTGTGTTGCAACACGCACACAGAAACGTGACGTAGTTGTGCATCAAAGAAGGCCAATTGGAACCAGATGTTTTTATGACACAGAAAATGAGGCCATGTGCAATCCTAACAAAAGAAATCTTGTATTTACACTAAAGAACAACATGATTTGAGCTTCTAAAACACTAAACCAAATATTAATAATCATTCTAGAGTTAAAACTCAGTCAAATTGTTATAGGAGTGCAGTTGTTGTGTCCATCACTACATGGCATTCAGGGTGTGCAGCAAGCTTTGCATCAACAAAGAAACTATGCGACCACACAGTTCTTTTATTTTGTCCTTGAATCTACACAACTCAGTGCCGTTTGTGCACAAATAGTAACATACAAACTTTTTTGGATGTTGTGGTGTGTATGTAAATAATAAAACTCCTAGTTATTAATCTTTTATTTAATTCAAAGCAATAAGAAAACATAATATAAACGGTCTCCATAAAGGCCAGTTGGATTTCTTTACTGCAACATAATATTTATGGGACATTTCTTTGCTGAAATTAGGAGTTCTTTCTCTCCAAAATATGTATCTAAATGTCTAATATGTAGCTACAAAATATATAAATATTATTTGGTAAAAAATTATTATAAAAATACAATTTTGGCTCAACTATTAACTTGACATATGTAATGGTTACTCATGACGTGCAATAAGCATGCATACTGTTTGAAGTGTGTGCTGATGATAAATGGTCCCTCGTCTTTTGTCCTGGGTGAAAGTCCTTCATAGCATCCTGCTAGACTTTCAAACACCAGTTTGTCAGACCAAAGCTCTGGTTTCCATTTAAACTCAGTTCCTCTGCAATGCGCTGCGGCCCAATGGAGGCAGCATCCTCTCTGGTTCTTGTTCATACATGTGTTTATTTTCCTCTGAACATGCATACATGAGTTAACAGATGTTTTCAGAAGGGTTTTTTACTCCAGAATTATAGTTTAATTTGGGGTTGCCAGAAAGTCACATTATGATTTTATCTCCCTGGATTCAGGGATTTGTCAGGATTCCCACAAAACTAATATCTAGCATCCAATTCATTAAAAAATGTAACCTTCGTTCTAGCTTTTCCCAGTGGAAATTACTGGTATTGAATAAAACCGAACACACAAGAGAAACAACAGAAAACTACAACATTCATGTCGGGTTAAACTGATGTGCAGGGTGACGTTCTTCTGCTTTCTGCGTTACACACCTCTGCTGCTTACTTCCATGAAGTTTTCTGACTTACAAGTAGCTTTTCTCCTTTTATGGTAATGGAAAAAAAAGACCTACAGCTCTACACACACACACACACACACACACACACACACACACACACACACACACCATAGGAATTCTCTGGTAACAAGAGGCTTACTGTAGCCCTTTAACCTATCGTTAACCATTTGAGCTAAATGCCTCGTCTTTACTTTGATTATAACAATAATTATATCCCAACGCTGACCCTAAACACGAGTTAAAACCACAAATAAAAATGTTGTAGCTTTGGGGACTAAATTACTGTCCCACATTTATGGCAAGTTTTTATCCAGCAAATATAAAGATATGCATGATCTTATGGGATAATCAGCTGTAGTGCGATCTCAGTTGGTATCGGCGCTGTAACACTGATAACATCATCAGCGTGTGAGGATGTAAATTCACCCAAAGCTGTTATTTCTTTTTTCCGCGCTGCCTTTTTAGAGCATAATATGAACCGCATTAAATTCTCTTTGAAAAACACCAGGAGCTGCAGTTTTCACAAATGACGTACCTCTTTGTGTAATGAACAACATTATGGAAACACTCTGGTATGTAAATTGCCTTAAATCCTGCAAAAGCCCCCGCGGTGGTAGTCATCACAGACCACCACTGGCTGGTAAGGAGGTACAATCAATTACTGCTAAACAGGGAGGGTGAAGGAGGAGAGGGGCATCAAAGAGGGCAGGGAGGAAGAGAGCGCTGAAGGAAAAGAAAGGAGAGGAAGTAGGTGGTTGATGAAAGAGTTTGTACAACTGAATTGAGGATTTCAACATTGCGACCCACTACACCCCACCAACCTGACCTACTTTTTCCTCTGCTGACACACACTCCGATGATTCAGCATTTCACTTCATCTCCTTCCCTGCTCTGTTCTCCACCCTTCACACTCAACACTTCTCTTCTTTTTGCTCCTCCTTTGTCTTGTTTTCTAAATGCCCCTCTCTGTTTTCCAGCAGTGATTTCTCTCTGAGGGGAAAATTGGATCTAAACTTGGCCATTACTGGTTGGTCACCCACCAACTAACAGCGGGGAAATAATCGCTGCGACCATGCAAACATTTAGCATTTTCAGTGCTCTACATGGATTTAAATGAAACGTTTCGGTGAATAAAACCAGCAGACTAAGCGTTATGACTCCTTTGAGCGGTACTCACTCAACATGTGACGAATCACGTTTTATACCAAGGTGGAAGAATGAAAAGCGGCATATTTAACCAGCCAGAAGATTTATTGGATCAGGTGTCTCTCTCTGCCCTTATTTCCCACCCTCACAAAAGCCCTCGCTACCTCTGTCAACAGCTGTGAATCAGTCCTGTAGCGTTCTCTCATGCATTCTTTCTTACTTTCTACTCTGTTTGCTGCAGTCCCGGACCGACACACAAAGGGTCCCGTTTCTGACCCGCTCAATATGAGAAGGCCGTGTTTGTCTTGGAGAGCATCGCTGTGTGACAACAATGCAGATGAGCACCACGGTTCTTTGAGTTCTGTTTATCACAGCTGTTGAGTTGTTGGGAGGAAATGTTTGGTAAACTGACCTTTTTTGACATTTAACCCTTTTAATGGCTGGCGATCAAATACGCTGTTTATAGTGGAGCATGCCTCCTTTGTAAAATGTAACTTCTTCAGTTAAGAAGGGGAACAGATGCAACTAAGTTAACATTTAGTTGCAAAGGGCATGGCAATTAATTGGAATTTCTTGCATTTAAACAGTACATCTTACAAACTTGCATGCAAACTGGATGGAGAGCGAGTGCTGACCTACACGGCTAAACCTAAATGAGAAGGATCCCCCGATGCTTGGTTGATGTTTGGGGTCTTTTTTTCTTTTTCTTTTTTTAAAGTATTTTATTTTTGTGTCTGACACAGCAAAGCATTTTTAAACAAGCCAAACTGATTTAGTGTGCATTAATTGATGAGGAAAAGTTTCTTTTTTCACCTAAAAATGGCTTCAGAAACTTCTCAGAGGTTCTCAAAGTTCTTGTAACAAAAGAAAGAAACGCTTGTCTGGAACTGTAGCTGCCAGTCATTACGTTGTGGAGAATCTACACAGCAGATGCAGCTGAGAGAAAGATCTTCTGCTGATTGTATGTTTTCTCACTGCCAAAAGTTTGCTTATGCTTTGATTATGATAGTACATAACAATGAATAAAGCAGAAAGATGCATTTTCCAGCTAAAACACTTGTGAAAGCAACTAGTTTAAATGAGCGAGATGTGTGACATTGATGTGGCTCAATATTTTTCTTCTGTGTGACAGTTTGACAGACTGAAGTCACTCCTTTCATTCCCCTTAACTGGTGCAGAGCAGAAAATAATAACAGAAACAGCTACTGATGATTTGTTAGATCTGAAGCTGGAGTTTGTGTGTGTGTCTATGTGGATGCAGATGGGGTTTGGGGAAAAGGGTCAGGACACACAATTGTTCCATTGAGCTGTCATCCAACGCCTGAGTCTCTCTTTCTCACACACCCTGGTGAGACTTGTCACAGTTTGCTCAGTGCAGTCTGAATTCTGAACCGATTAAAGCTGAAAGGACTTCAGGAATGTCTTGTGGATTTTATAAACAGCCCCCTGTGCTCCTGTTTATTTATTATGCTGTCCTTCCTTTCTATGTCAATTCTGTACAAAAAAGCATTTTACAGTGTTGAGGGATGATATATGAAGCATTCTTTATAGTTAATAAGGATATATTGGCTTTCTTCAGCTGTGTGTGAGACGGACACATTTAAGTGATGTTTTGCATAACTTCAGTTGTGCTTTAAACAGGGAGTCAGAGGGGCAGCGAGAGGCTTTTTTATCCTGGGATGGTTGACTGAACACATTAAAGCTCCTCTGTGTTACCGACCTGTGTGAGAGTTTCAGTAGACCAGGGCTTTGCACGTGTTTGGGCGCCGCTGCTGCTGTGAACAGCTAAACAAGGAAAAGATGACCTGATTTCTACAATATTCAAAGTGAATGATAAAGCACTTTTGTTAATATTTTAACCATGTTGACTTTTTATTTAGTCTCCTACAGTTTCCAAATTAAAAAGGGATGTGCTTGCTCTGCTTGATCACTGGTAGACACAGACACATGTAGCTGCTTTTGTAATAAGTTGTTCAAAAGATGTAATCTACACGGACGACTTTGTTCCAGTAGATCAGAAACGGGGTAATGCATGCCGCGCTTACAGACGAAGAATCTAATCAGCAGCCAAGTCTATGCTGTCACAACAAATGTCCAGGTTACCCCGGTGTTCACACAGAGCCGGCTCGCATCCTGTGATCTTCATATTTCCATGATACGGACCCCACCAGAGCTTCATAGACACTCTGTGGAAAACCTCTTTTTTCTTTTTTTATATTTTCATTCATGTTTTGATGAAGGGCTCCGGAGGTCTTAGCAGAACCTGCAGCTTTCTTTACTAGTTTATTTTGGATGCTAAGGTTTTTTATTATATATTTATGTTCTGATGTATTTAAACTTCTACTCAAGAGTCTATTAAGTCTTATTTGAAGGCCTTTTGAAGCATTTATTTGCTTTTTTCTTCATAAAGTACTTTATGGCCACCATCATTCCTGTTAACTGCATTTTCTTTAATCGATAATGAACACAAACTTGCTGCTATTAGTCAGAGATAGAAAACTGCTGTGAGGACTCTTGCATCAGCCACCTTCCTCTTCCATCACTCTCGCTGATGTGCATCAGTCAGACGAGACCTGCTAATGCAGTGTGTGATCACTCTTTAATGATGGAGTAAACATCACATGGTCCACTCAGGCCCACACGTTGAGGATAAACCTAACAACGCCTGAATAATGCATCCTTTTTCTCAATTTTATAGTCGATATAGTCCATTTCCTTATTTTGAATTTCCTTACTGTTCTCTGTTTTGCCCTTGAAAAGAGAGAGTGTGCATATATTATGCTCTCTCTCCCTGAAGCCGCATTTAAACAGAACCAGTTTTACAAAATCAAACCAGGGATTCATTTATATTTTTCACTCTTGGGGACCTAGATGCCAAAAAAACTTTTTTTTTTTATTTTTGGATGCTTTTTTTCTTTCATCTTTGTTTCTGCTGCAGGTAAAACTGGCTGCTGCAGCATGTTGATGAAATAATAGACTAAACTTCCACATGTGTAGCTAGTGAGCGAGGAAGAGACGGGGAAGAGGGAGAGTTAAAAGCACGAGTCGAAAGCTGATGCGCAGAGGAGGAGAGAAGAGCTGCAGGAAGGAGAATTATCAGTGAGCAATATGAGATGTATTAAAATCAGCTCAGGAGATGGAGAATGAGGACGTCTCGCATGAAAAGCTCAGTCGTTTGTAAACTGACAGTTTCCTGCTTAAATCTGCTGCCATCAGACAATCTCCTCTAAAAAAATCCTGTTTGAGCAGACTGAAGCATAAACTGTAATGTTGCTCTGCTGGATGACGAAACACAATGTCTGCAAATGCCAAATGTCCTCATCTGCATCCGTCCTTTCTGTCTCTCTCTCTCGCTCTCCCACAGTGTAATGACATTTCACTCATGGCTGTGTTTGAAGACTTGTTTTCAGCAACAAGCTATTTTTTTCCACCTCTTTTATCTTTAATGTTGAGCTGCTGCCAGAAAGCGGTGTGTTTGTGTGCTCTGACAGTGTGTGTGTGTTTCTCTGTGTGTGTGGAGGGGGGAGGAGGTGCCTTAGGACAGCCTTGGGATTAGAGAGGAGAGAAAGTCTGATTTGTTCTTGTTCCTCTTGGATAAAAACTTTTCAGCATGAGCTGCAGAGGACGGCGTCGCTGCAGGGAGCGAGGATTATGGATATTTACATGGTCACATTACGAATACTTACAACCTCTCGGAGTCTTAGGCTGCGTGTCATGGCTCATATTTTGTTTTCCCGCTCATGTTATTTTTTTTTGGGTTGGGGGGGGGGGGGGGGTAGTGGAAGGTGGTGCTTTAAATTCTCCCACCCTGTTTGTCTTTGGGTTTCCCTTTTTCCTCTTTTCACTCTGTGTGGTTGTGATTCAGTTTTTGCATTGAATGTCCTTGCAGGGGCCCCAGGTTGACAAAAGTGTGTAATAAAGTTTTATGTACTTATTGAGTTAATTTAGCTAGTATAATAAATCTTCCCCATTCTGCAAAGTGTCAGCATATTTACATTTAAGGCATTTAAATGTTGGTAAGGTGTTTTAATTCCAATGAACAAGGTTATTTTCCAGGTTGTTCATCGCCTTCATTGTTATAAACTCATGCTGCACGCGATTGATCCTTCGATTTCACCAGCAGCGTGTGACATGTTGACATGCAGAGGACATGTTGTCTCATGCTTTGGTTCTGCGTCCTGATGGCTGGGTTCTGGGGCAAATTATTTAACTGGTTCTTTAATACTTACAAACTTTCCTGGCTGCTTCCCTGTACAGCAGTAATACAGTCCCTGATGCTGGGAGTTATTAAAAGGTTCAGGCTCCGCTCCTTCCTTTCAGAGACGGCTTACTGATGAGACCGCTGTCATAGAAATGGAAAGACTCGTGTACGAGGACTAATAGGTGATTTTTATTATTTACTCATATGTCACTCTCGCATGCTGGTAACTACCAACTACCCAAGAAGCTCAGACAGCCTCCATAGAAGTTATCTTTACCAGGACGCTTATAACAATGTCAGAGTTGACTGATCCAGTCGCAGAGGAGAAAAGTTATATACAAGTTTCGAAATGAAGCAGTCCAGTGTTATTTGGGTTGCTGATCTATTGAGTTTTATGAACCGACGAGACCAGCAAATACACTGTTGGCTCCAAAAACATGCCTGGCACCAGGAAAATGCCTGATATGCTAGATAGCCAGTCTGTTGCTTTAAATAGGGTTAAATGAGCCAGTTTTGGACAAAATGACAAGTTTTTCTGCCCCTTGGGGTGTTTTGTACCTTGAGCAGAACACAACACTTAAATGTGCATTTTCCTCAGTCCCCATCAGACAAACACATTTTTAGTCTGTTTAGTTTAGAAAACGTGAAGACTTGCAGAGGAGAGCTGAAGATCTCTGACATCCCTGCTGAGGCATGTTTGACAGCTTGATTGAGAGCTTGGAAGGTAAGGTGGTCTGGTTTAGCCAACAAAACTGTGATTAAAGATGTCTTTGGCAGGTCAGAACAACTTGTACAGAACAACCTCTAATAATTGTCTTCAACTTGTTTATTTGTAAGTCATTTTGCCCAAATTTAAAAAATAATCAACATTAAATGGGAGAATACAATTAAAATGAGCTCCTCTGGCTGGCTCTGATGGTTACGAGCATATGCAAGTGACACATGCAAAAATATATTTAACTTGAACTTTCTGGCAAAGAACAACAAAAAACTAGAGTAGGTTTAAGAGCTGGTTTAAGAGTAGGTTTAAGTGTATTTTTATGGTTAAATGAGTGAGCGGAAGGTGTCAGGATGCGAGCTACGTGTCATAGATTAGTTTTCCAAGCTTTAAAATGGAAGATACCTGACAACTCTCCTGACTTTACAGACATATTGGATGTTTAGGTATCCTGATAGGCGGATAAAACACCATCTTATTTTAGTCAGAATGGTGGGAAAAAGACACATTTTGTTTGATAAAACCATTTTCATTGTGTCTTCTTAGGGAAGCTGTGGCTTGATGCCCTGTGGGACAGCCAAAGCTGTGTCACAGATTTATGATATTGCTTTGAGCCTCGGGGAGATGTTTTTCCCTTCGCTTGTCAGGGAGTTCAGGGTTTGGCTCAGCCTGTTGAGAGTCATGGTTGGAGCTGGTCTGAAGTGTGTCTTGCCAGAGCAGGACAGATGCTAGATGCTGCAATGGCTCAAACCTCAGTCGCACAGCTGCAGCACAGGAGCGACACTCTGCTGTACATAGGCGTATGGGTAAAAACCTGCAACAAATGGCAAATAACAATTTCTATCTCGGGCCTAAATGACATTTGAGACATAAATATGACTCTAAAATACCAATTTGTTCATAGGATTCTAATTTGATCTATTTATTTGTTGGCTTCCACTTTTATCACATGAAATAGATCAGCTCCAGAAAATTGATGGATGTTTTCATTGTTATGTGACAGTACAGATAATTAGTTACATGAAGAATAATCATTTTAGGCTTGTGAATAAAACCAGTTGATGGGAAACAAAAACAACATGAGTGTTTAATGTTGCAATTTGTGAATGAATGCTTCAACAACAGGCTGTTTCAATCTGGAATTTTCTATTAAATCAAACCTGGTTCAGCTTAAAGTAGCACTTTGACATTTATTATGTACATTTCTGAAGCTGTCGATGCCCAACAGCCTCCCAAGGGTGCAAAACAGCACTGCAAATCATTTTCTTTGGGGTGCCATCTTGCAAGAGTTAATTTGCTTTACCACATCACACGGTAAGGCTGGAATTGGATGAACTGGGCATTTGAACACAGATCATAGCTTATATATGAAAGAAATGCAAGAGGATATATTCAGCAAAAGAGTGAGAAAGGGACAAGGCGAGAGTCAACATCCAACTGACTTTTATTTGCTGCAAAGAGCCCAGAGTGCCGGTAGGATGCAAGTTTGTTGTCGCTGTTAAAAGGTGTGTCTTTAAACTAATCTGCAACAGTCTTTCAGTCTGAAATTTTAATTTCACCTCCTGATTGATGTAAAAATTTCCCCCATGCCCTGGTCAGATGGTTTTAAAGTAATTCTGTTGACGTATGTTTGGATGTAGTGGTCATATGTGCCTCACACGCCCTGGAGCGCTTTGTGCTGTGTGTCTGTTGCTGGTGAACTCCTGACTCCTATCTGCAGTAATCTATCTGTGGATGTTATCAGATTACTCTGGATTATACTGACTATTAGAGGCATAGATGAGACTAAATGACATACACACTCATAGACATGCAGTGAGCATGTGAGCTCACAACCTCCCGCATACACAAATATAAGCTGACACTTGTGAGCACACACATGCACCTCTGATCTGATCAGTCGGTAGCTTAAAGTCCATCCCATTATCTGAGAAGCAAGCTCAGTTGTGTGCCCCATCTTGATCCTTCAGCTGACAAAGAAGAAAGTTTGGAAACTTCAAGTAAAGCCTTATTAGCTCGTCCACATTGTAAAAATGTCACTGTATCCTGCCAGGTATCAGTTTGTTCGTTCTCCTGTCACACTGTTTATCACAGCATTAAAAAAGTCTTGCACTGACATTGTTTTCTTAAACGTGCATTTTTCATGCTCTGTGTGCAACATGGTTATTTTTTTCTGTGCTAAATGGCCAAACAACAAAGCACCGACATGAGTAGACACCATGTCCACCACGAGGTATTGGATGGTTTACATGAGAAGCAAACTAACCAACGGGGTCAAAATCTAAAAAAGTAGATGCAGCAAAATAAAAATAACCAGAGATTGCCAAAAGGAGTTAATAAACCTCACAATCTGTTGAATTTAATTAAAAGACTAATTGTTTGCAGAATTATTGACCAGATATATTGGAATTGATACATAATTTCACCAAAATAAAAGCTTTTACAGACCATAACAAGAATTTAGAAACGTAGTATTCAGAGATTTCCTGACTCTGCTTTCCAGCATAAGCCGATGCAGCCAAATGTAGAGATTAACCAAGTTAAGTTGTCTTTAGAAAGTTTCTAATTTATTTATAGATCATGGAAAAGTTATTTAGCTTTGATCACCACACTTTCCTTTTTTAATACAAAAGTAAGATATAATGTTTATGTATTGGATGATGTAAATTTTCTCTTCCTGAGATCAGTGTTAGGCTAAGACTTTATAAAACAACACATACTTAATCAAAACTTATTTAAACCACACCTGTCATGTCGAGTGTCCTGGGACATAATATAAAATGTAAATAGATTTTCCAGATAAACAAGGAATTTTATCTTTGTTAAAAAAATGCAGTTAAAAAGGTTTATTTTCTGGATTGCCATGCATCCAGTATCCATACACAAGGTTTAGCAACATGATCAGTTAGGGATGATCAATTTAATCGATTCATTCAAATTTTTGGTTTATGAAGATCTATTTTTATGAAAATCCAATTTTTTTTTTGCCTCCCTAGCACATTTTGGGCCTTCTTACATCATACTAATGTCAGCGTACTCCTGCTGATTTCCCACAAATACTGAAACACATCAACATGGCGGCTAGCAAAGAGGTGCTTGTTCCCAAAAAAGGCCATTTTCCTTATTATTTGTAACTGGTTTGGCTTTACAAATGGGGATTTGGAGCAATAAATGCCTCATCGCCAAATCTGTTTAAGGGATGTTGCTACCAATGGTGGGAGCACAACAAATTTATTTCACACCTGAAACAGAGGCACTCAGCGAAGGGGAAGAAATTGTGCAGTTTACAACATGCTCAAACTAGCAACCACCTAGAAAACCTCACCATGAAATCATTTTCACGCTGTCCCCTGAGAGAAGACGGGTGCGATGGAATGCCATCACAGACGTGGTGTAAAAGTAAAAGGCTTTTTGAAAAAGAATAATTTTTGTCATTGTCCAGCCCTTTTTATAGATTAGTGGTGTCACTAAATGCTTCCTTGTTAGTACTGTGCTTTTTGCAAGATATCTTTCACTTCTGTACTTGCTTGGAGTAGAGCTGAAACTCTTGGCAGCTTTTTCTGTCGGCCTGGATCAGTGCATCCGTATGATTAGCTCCTGGTTTCAACAGTCCATTAGTTTTATTAGAGCAGTGACTGGACTTGTCACATAAACAAGTTTTAGGCCTTAAGCAATTCTGATAGATTTCTGTCCAGGTTTATTTTGAGCTGCCTCTCTCTCCTGTTTATCACAATGATAAAGCGGCTTATTCTACAGATAACATCCTCTGTCAATGGAGAGTCGTCTCACTGACCAGCCAGCTTGGAAAGGATTTTACACCGTGACTTTGAATGAGCAATGCATGTGTGTGTGTTTTCCCGTGTGTGTGCGCACTTGTGCACATGCGTAAAGTGTATCTTTTACTTCTATGTGCCATATTGACAAATGACAGACAAAGCAAACTGCTGTGTGAGTGACACATGAGAGGGAAGGAAAAGAGACAGGAAAAAATACAGGCAGCAATGAAGACATAAAGATTGAAAGATGGTACAGATAAAAAAAGACCTTTTATCTGCTTTTATTAAATTTATTATAAGATTGACTCTTTTCTGCAAAACAGATGCAGTGTAGAATAGCATAATATGGTGACTAGAAATGGATGTAAAAACAACCAGCCCCCCGTCTGCAGGACCAACATGTTTCTACAGGCACTTTCACATATGCCTTAGTCAAGTCAAGTCAAGTCAATTTTATTTATATAGCCCAGTATCACAACAAGTTGTCTCAAAGGGCTTTACAT
>JBAMHX010000001.1:20928951-20949841 GCA_037177515.1 Pseudomugil tenellus
TATATGGAATGTGCCGCTAGGTGGCTGCAAATTGTAGTAGCTATGTCTTGACTTTATTGTTCTCTGTTAAGCTACAAAGGCTGTCAATTTGCGTTGTCCAAGACTTTTCACACTGATAAGAAGCTGTGCTACACGGGAGGTTATCTGTATATTTTTTTCTGCTCATTTAAGACTTTTTATGTTGAGTTTCCATGGCAACTAAACTTCTTTGCAATGAGATAAACTGGTAATGCTCTCCAAATTCAAGATTATTAGTGAAATAACACTTGAAATCCCAATGGAGTTGAAAAGAAAGCGAAGAGGATACAGGGCAGGAGTGAGGCAGAGAGAAAATGGTGGAGATTTAAACCGTTTCTTCCAAATGTTGTTAGCTTGCTAGCTAACAAAACTGAAGACCTCCAGGTGCTAACTGAACATATCTCAGACTACTGTCCTATCGTCCTATCATGTGCAAACATAAACTGCATTTTACTATAAAGCTTTGTTTATGTTTAATGATAAACTGTGCAGCTCTAACTCACCTGTAATGAAAATGGACTGTCCACAGGTAAAGACAATGAGTACAGGTTTTCAGAGAGTGTGTGTGTGTGTAGGCTGTAGGTAATATTCAGTGTAAGATTTCATATCCGGTCAAAAGTTGTAATAAGGGATTATTCAGGGATTCTGAAAAAAGCTATTGAGCCTCTGTATACTCCTTGATGATTCACAGTCCAACAAGCAGCTGGAAAACTGCCTGAAACTCTGCCTCCAGTTACAGAATCCTCACCAACGCATCTGCGCTCCTGTGCAACATCCTTTCTGACAACCAATCAGTTGATTTGGGCTTGTGCAAAGAGATGCAACATGCTCCTGCATCTCACCACAGAGCAGACAAATAGCTCTGCCAGGCAGCTTTTCTAGAGAAAAAGAATCCAGTTTCATCAAGCGACTTAGTTTAGCCAACCCATCCCAGTTTGTTGGGAAAAAAGGCTTCAGTTTTTTAATGTTGCCGTTTATAAAGCAGTCGGCACATGTGCAACAGCTAAAATGCATGTTCACATTTTGACTTGTAACAGAAGGAAAAGTACAGCTGCTACCAACATCAACATGTTGTTAGCTTGCTAGCTAACAAAACTGAAGACCTCCAGGTGCTAACTGAACATATCTCAGACTACTGTCCTATCGTCACATTATCATGACTTAATTACACTTGAATGGGGCCAAGTTGATGTTGGTAGCAACTGATCTGATTTCAACACACTCTTCAGGTGTGACATGGTGAAGTCTATATTATTCCTTCTTGTCTTGTAAATTTCCCTGGATCATGAAGCCTTTTGCTTGGTTTTTCTTGTTTTTAAATGTGTAAAATTTTACCTTAACCTTGGAAAAATGTCTTCTTTTTGTCGCTTTTAGGATGAGTGGGGCTCCAGTGATTCATCCAGAAATGCTCACAATTCTGACGATAAGGCCCAAAACCCGGACACTCTCCCACCAGGTAGGAAACAGACATGTATCGACCTTCCACTGCATCATGGAACTTCTTAGGGCTTTTTCCATTCGGTCTACAAGTTATTCCATTTTCCCGTCTTGCTCTGCATTTAGCAAATGTTTATCTTGGCCTTCGATCTTAACACATTGTGTGTTTATGACTGGATAGTCTAATAAAGTTGAGGAGACCACTTTTCAGGCTTGCTGCATGAACCTGGTGGCCATATTTGGAAATACCACATATATAAAATGACTATTTTGCTTTAAAATGAACTGAAAAGGGAAAATAAACTCTCAATCATAATGGACATTTTAAGAAATGCTTATTATTTCATTATTTTCAGATATGTAACCACTCTGACCCAGTTATTTAACGCTATGATGACCCCCTACGAGTACATCATGTAAAAAATCCATCATCCTGTCGAACCATGAGGCCAGATAGATGAATAATGTAGTAGTTGAGACAGCTTTAACTCAGACAGAACAGTTGTTTTATCACTGGAAAGTGGATCGATTCCAAGCTCCCCATGACTAGACTACATGTCTAGATGTTCTGGCACAAGACCTGAACCCCACCTTGCGCCCCCGATGTGTGTGTGAGAAAGGAGAAACGCCTATGTGTGTGTGAAGTGCTTATGAGTGGTGTCAACATTACTGGAAAAACGCTATATCAGTACAGTCTGTTTACCATGAAACACACATACACACACACACACACACGACCTATGAACAATGTAACCTTATAATAGGTTAGTGAGGAAGTGCTACATCATTTACTTTTTCACAGTGCTTGTACAAATGTCAGTGATTCTTAATTTTTGTTTCCTGTCTGCTATAAATAATTGTGATCATGCACTCTGCAGAACGGCTGTGGAAATATTGTGTCACAGACTTCCAACGAGCTATACGTACTCTGATCCATCTGTACATTGGTGTCTCCCTCCTAAACACTATTAAGCAAGCTTGTAACAGTTCAGGGCTGCACATTAGTCTGTTGCAAATAAAACAGGAGCTTGCTGATCTTTTGGTCTCGCTCTGATGTGACATCCAAGCTGATGCACGTTTTCACTGCTGGTTTATAATCCAGCTTTTACTTCAGCAGCTTCAGTTTTATACAACTTGTTCTTCCACATGTGATTTACTTGCATATAACTTCATTACATACAGAGAAACATTCAGATGGCAGCGCTCCCTACCTTACCAACGTATATCTATAGCTTTGCTTAACACCAGTCATTTTCTGATCCATGAATATGTGCGTTTTCAGCCCCTGCTCATGGAACTCTGTTTTTTGTTTGTTTGTTTATTTATTTCATTCATTAAAAACAATTAAAATATGTAAATTAAATACCATGAATAAAAGGGAGCAGAAAAAAAAACTTATATGGCCAACCCTATTTCTCATTCTTGCCCTACCCCTTGCCCCTCACCCCTTCAAACGGAGCTACAAGTGGTACGGCTGAAAAATTTGCCCTACGATTTGGGACACCCCTTAACGGCCAGCAACAAATTTAATAACGTTACCAGTCTAGATAAGCATGTCTCGCTACAGAGCACCGCTAATGTTCAGTATGCTACATTACTGGAGCTTCAACTGGAGCTAGCGACTTTTTTTCTGTGTGCATTTTATTAAGAGATTGACTACTTCATATTAAAATGACGTTAAACTATACAAATCAACGTTTGTTATAATTTTAAAAAACCTTTCAGTGGAGAAAATACATTTGTGAACTTCCTTAGACTCGACAGTAGCCATCACGTCGGTAAATTGCAAGGTATTCTGGGAAATTTTTCATACCCCTTGGTTTGAAGTGTGCTCCTGAAAGATCTTAGTTTGAAGGGGTATATAGCCTTATCACGTCCCCCTTTCCATCTGTCCTCATAGGAATTGGGACACCCCTACCCCTACACGTGAACGCGCATAACGTAGGGGTTGGGCCAAGTGTTGAAATGGGATTCACCCATAATGTCTGCACCTTATTCACCATTTAACATTTCGTATAAATCATAAAAGCTGTAACAGCTACTTTTGTATTTTATAACAGAACATGAGCTTGATGTCGTTTTGTCAGAAATATGCTGATTCATGCACAGAAAAAGGATCAGATTCTGCACTGATGCTGGCGCTTGTGCTGTTTACACTGCCTCCAGCACTTGTCATGCTGAACTGTTGTTTACATTGCACACCGCACACCTCGCAGCACGTTCACAGCATGTCCTCTCTGTTGATAGTGGCCATAGTCATTTGCAGCATGTGTCCAAAGCATAAACCAAACCCATAAAAATGAGAACTTGTCAGCAGGATATCTGACCAGGACCTGTGGAGAGTTCAGTATCTCATTTTGTGGAGTTGTGGTTGAAGTAAGTACATCAAATACATCCCAGTTGCTGGGTATGTGCATGGTAGACACACCACTCTGCATTCATATATCATACTGTTCAATATTGCGGTTTCACAACCAAAGATATTTCCTTTTCAGAATGTGGTAACGTAGTCACATGGTTTTATTACCAGAATAACACAAACATTCTCCTTCTTTGTGGGCAAAACATGAACACTGAGAGAAGAGAGGCCATCACAACCAGATGTGGGAGACAAAAGCAACTACCCAGCACCTCCATCCAGATGCAAAGGCTGCCCAGGCTCCAGCAGCTCATAACAGAGGGGAGCAGAAAGGAGCTGGAGGGGTCTGAATACAATCAGAGCAGGGATTTTTCATTCATGGGATATTGTCAGCCAGACTCAAAACTTTATCCGTCTGTTCGTCTGCTTCAAACACTGAGTGCACACTTAACAATAAACTCATGTGAAGGTTGAAGTGAGGCCATGACTTTATGCTTTACAACAGCTGCATGTTAAAAGATCACCCAGTGTACAAACACACTCACAAGATGCAGAGTGTAGGAGAAGAAGGGAGACAAGAGGAAAGATAAAGCTGTTAAGAGGAGTTGGTGCTCACATTCTCCTGTAATGCGTTGCTCACACCCACTTCAACTTGAAGATGTGAAAAGGCATCACTTCATGAAAAAATAAATATTGCAAAACATGGAAATAAAATTGAGTAACACTTGTTTAATGCTTTTTTTTCTGCAAATGGTTTTTCTAGTGACTGTTTAAAAAGGTGCTATGATTTTTATGGATTATGATTTTATTGACCAAGAATTGATTTTATTGCAGTTATGTATGAGAACGAGAAGACAGAGTCAGTGCGGTGTATAACCTTTCTGAGCTGTGTTGTCTCGCAGCACTGATGTCACAGTTCGCAGTAAAGATCTGGGACAGTTTAGTTCTGGGTTCCTGGAGTTTACTGCCTGGAAACCAGACAAATATGATAGCTCCAGTTTCATTTGCTCCGGCGAATTAGTCAAACCTCTCCTCCTGCTTTCACAGATATATGTTTCTCCTGATTTTCAATTACAGCCGTCATGTTGAAAGAAGAGGGTTCAAGATTATGAATGAATGAATACAATGAAATTAAATTAAATGAAATTAAATGAAGGGATGAAAATGAATGAAAAATACTTTATTAATCCCAGAGGGAAATTCAAGTTCTGTAGAAATTTGGTTCAGGAACTGGAACAAGGCAGGATGTTTTCCACATCACTGGTATTCCTTTCTGACTCATACTGGTGTTGAACTGGTGCTGGAGAAATGGACATAGTTGCCATGAGCAGGGAACTCTGGGACTGACACCATCTGGACCTGACACCAGGAGATGTGGAGGGAGATGAGGTTGTGTTCAGGTCCTTCACTGAGCTGGAGGGTGACAGTGGAGATGTGGAGCTAGCATGTAGGCTCATTACAGCTAGCAGTTCCATGTCTCTTGTGCCGATCTTCTCTTTAACAGTAACATGTCCAGGATGACACAAACGCTGGATAACCAGTACTGCAACTTCACCTCCCTTTAGTTTTCCGCTAAGTTTTTTACTGCGGTCTGCACGGACCGTCTTGAAGCCGTGTGCAGATGCATTACAGTCTGTGAAATGTTGCGTTAGCACCTGGAGCTCAGGAGATCAGTTTTGTTACGCAGTTGGAAGAAACTGTTTAAATCTCCACCATTTTCTCTCTGCCTCACTCCTAGAGTACATTATTAGTACATTATTATTATTATTATTATTACATAAATAGTGAGTTTTAAAGATCCAGTTTGCAACATTTGTTTTTATTTACTGACTTAGTTAGAAATTCATGAAAATAATAAGGTTCTCCAGAAGGGACAAAGTTTAGTTGGTTTGCTATATTTTTTAGAAGAAACTTAAGTTTTCCTCTTAGAAGCAGAAGATAAGGATTGTAAACAGTACTGGTTGCAATCTGCCACTAAATCTTTTACACTTGGATGCAATATGAAATATTCAAATGAACTAAATTGATATTTCTAATATTTATCTTTGGTCTGTGTACATCAAAAGTTAAGTCCTGGAAATCCACCATTTTAGACGCAATCCTTATCCAACACAGCTGAATCAAATAAATGGCTCTTTACCAGGCGTCTACAGAGCTGGATGATGTAGACGAGGGATTCAGCCATTTTATTCAGGTGTATTTGAGAAGGGATCCATCTAAATGTTGCAGATCTCATTGACCAGACTTGGGCACCCGTTCTTTATATAATTCTCCTGCTCAGAATACATCCCATTTCATTTTTGTTGACACAGGTTTATAATACTATTTGAGACATAGTGAAACACCACCCTTTAAGCTTTTCTCTTTTGGGTGTGTGCTTGATAAACATACATTTGTGTGCTTGAGGTTCTATAGAGATAGAGAGCTGCAGTGCAAATCATGAGCTCTCCTTGTTGCCCGCTCTCAGACACGTGACGTGTCGTGAGAGTCGATGAAAGTGTTGATACAAACAACAACTGGTGGGTTGGAGTGGGTTGAAACGGCTAAGTTAGGAGAGAGTGAAAACTAGATGTAACCAACAGACCACACCTTTCATCAGCACAGAGCTGCAGGTACAAGGCGGTAAACCAGGAGGCTTAGAACAGAAGGATGTTTCTGACCAGTTGAGAACAAAACAGTCATAACAGTGGCATAAATTTGAGTTGTTTTTTTTTTGTTTGTTTTATCATACTAATGAAGCAGCATTATTGAAAGAGGCGGGTATCAGCTTAAGTTACACTGCAGTAATTACTTGCTCGCATTAGCACAAATATCAGCAAGGGCATCACTCTCTGTCACATGCAACAGTTTCTTGTGTACTGTTATTCAGTCTCAAGCTGATCATTGCAAGCTTTTGCTAATTAACATGCCAGACACCATCACATGCTGCCGTATTTCCTCCTCATCGGACTGTGTTACTGTCTGGCTCTGTCTGTCATGCACACACTCGGAGAGATACTGTAATCTCACTCCACCACACGTTTAAGACAAGTTATTAACATAGCAGCTGCACTCGGCTAATGAGTTACTTTATTATTCTTGTGGGGCTGTGTCTCAGCAGTCAGCAATAAACCGTGAAATTGAACATGACAACTTTCTCCACATAGGGCTCCATGATGTCAGTAATCTGGTCAGACACCACCTGAACGCAGTGAAGGGTTGATGAACATATTGTACCATTTAAATCCACATTACCAGGTTTTATTCTGTAGCAAATCAATAAATTTCTAAAATGTCTTTATTTCTGATTTACCGCAGTGCATAATGAATGTTTTTATTGCGCGTGCAGAAGTGGGCTCGCCCTGTCTGCTGAATTTTGTGCAGCATATTTCTGCATACACGCAGCGTACATTTCCTGTCAGCTTTCCAGAGCGCCATGTTGCTGCCTTGTCAGGCAGCAGGTCGGAATGAGACTTCTTTCCTGTCACTCACCAAGGATTCTTGCATCAGCCAAGCTCCTGCCCGCATTTCATATCTCCCCTGATGTAAAATCCTGTTTATTCCTGAGAGCCGTTTTCAGCCTTTATGACAGTCTTTGTTGGTGGTTTTCATTGTTTCAACTGGCTGCGCTTATTTAGCATAATTTCATTCCGAGATAACCTTTATTTATATCATTTTATTAACATTTATCATTATTTCTTAATGCACTTACAAAATCTAGATATGACTTTATGCTGTTTGGTTTACATCATGTAAAATGCCAGTTTGGGGGCTGCCATGTTTTCCAGTGAACACATAATACAGTTTCATTTATTATTGTGTGTGTGTGTGTCCAGGTAAGGTGCGCTGGCAGGATTTTGACCAGGATCTGTATGTTGGAGCCACAGTGGTGCGACCAGGTCAAGACCCTTACGCCAGGAACAAGTTCAACCAGGTGGAGAGTGACAAACTCCGAATGGACAGAGCCGTGCCTGATACAAGACACGATCAGTACGTACAGTCATTAAAATGGAAAGAATGACGCCGCCTCTTTTTAATTTACTCTGTTGCGTGTGTGATTATGTTTGTACTCGCTGTCCTCTGTCACCCAGTGATTTTACTAATTGGTACCAGACAAGATGCAATCTCCTGGGAACTCCCACTATTGTGTTATTATCAGATGAAACCAGGAAGTAGCTGCGGAGCTACACCGGACCTAAAACAACTCCCTGAACTGGTTAGCAATTGTTTGGGTAATATAATGGATGAGGAGACAAATATAATATCATGTCGTGACTCTGTTGAGGAAATAATGTCTTGATAAGGTTAAATGTCATGTCTGTCTCATGTCCTTTAAGTGTATGTCTCTCACATGTCAAATGTGTGTCTCTGCTTTAGTCTCATCAAGGTGAAATACATTTAGGTACGATTTATTTTTGAGGAGGAAACTTTACAGAAAGGTTTTTTTTTATCTTTTCAAACTTGTAAGATATTTATCCATAAATCAGGATAATAAAAAAATATTACGATAAGTCCATTTTTATTATTTCTGCTTTCATGTGAGCTGTACAATACAAAAAGACAATTAAATTACTCTTTTAGTCTACAGCATGTCGAATATCTCTTTGAATTGCAGTTTTCTTATTGAAAAGTTGCTCTACTGTCAGATTTAGGTCTGACTTGCATAACTCGAGTTTGTCAGATGATTTTCTCTTTGTTTCTGTCTGGAATCACTCGCCTCCTACAACATATTAAAATAATATTCATCTTTGTTTCATGGAAGACATGTCTTCTTCCATGTCAGTCTATTTTGTAATGTTGTCAGACACATGAAAACAATTTAAGTTAAAGACCCATCCCACGAACAAGCGGTAAGAAAAGCCTAATTTGAACAAAAAGTCCCTTTTTAACAAAAAATAAAGTATAATTTTTTTAGGGATATTTTCCATTTATTACCATGCGAGTCAAAATCCTATTATGTAACCTTCTACTTTCTGGTGTCCATTAAGGAGCAGAAGACAAAAAAATCTGTTTGTGTTCTGCAGAATTTTGAGCAAAATTTTTACTATAAAGTGACGCAGAAAGTAAATGTGTCATATATATCACGCCAGGCTTATGGGTTCATTTTAGACAAACACCAAAATGCTGCAGTCTCCAGTGACTTTCAGGATCAGGGTTATAAAACTATGGTCCTTGGGGGCCATTGTCCTTCAAATTTTTTGATACATTTCTATTCCAATGTATTTGAATCAAATGAAATGGATCAGACTTGTCCAGTTTGACCAGTTTGACCCACTGGTTTGAGTCACATTATTGAAGCAGGAAAAAAATCTAAAACCGCAGCGGTCCCCACTGACCAGAGTTAAATAAACCTAATTTAGATTACGAGACGGGGGGAGATTTTTTTTGTGAATGTGCCCCTAATATATCCCCCCTTGTCAATAATCATTTTCATCCAGCTGATTCATAATTTAAAAGTTTCAAATGGACTTAAATAGAAAACTAAAAGCTGAAGCTCAGCATTGGTGCTTGCGAGTCATTGGGATCTTGTTGTAACAAGATCTTTGTGAAACATTGGACCTGTTATGTGAATAATTTCGTACTAGTTTTAGTCATTTTCGGGATGATTAATTCCAACAGTATTAATGTTAAAGCACGTGTGTGCACTCTTTTAGGCATTTACATTTGTAGCTTTTCATATCATTATCTTGGGATTCAGGAGGAACATTAATAGTAGTTACCCTGCTGGGCCCAACAAATAACTCTCATTAATACAGCTGTATTTTAATTAAATATTTTAATTAAAATAGACTGCATCTAACCTGAGACACAAAGAATCAGTACTATGTCCTTTATTGTTGTCTTAATGCCGTTAAATCCAATAAGCAGTTTTGTGCTAACATCATCCATCAGGATTCACACACTGATCCACAGGCTGTTTATATAAATCCGGTCATCTGGCCTTGCAGATATATTGACTTAACTTAGACAGTTGGAGCCATTAGCCCACTAAAAGTGGATGTTGCATTTCATATTGATCTGGCAGTGTTGTCATTTTAGCGGAAAGCATATTTTTCAGAAATGAAAAGCATGCAATGCTTCCACTAAAAGGAGTTCAAGGAAACTAATAAACTGCTGACAAGATCATGGACTCATTGTCTGAACCCACAGCAGAGTTCCTGACACACGTGAAGATAAACTAGTACAGTTCACAACTAGAACTGGACCTCAGCCATTGTACAATAGAGGAAGGTGATCTAGTGTGATTTGCTGTAGGCTGTGTGGTGATTTTTGTCTTGGTGTTGATGGGTATGTTGCACTGGCATGTAGCATCTACTGAAACATTAGACCGCACACATCCCTTCTTGACAACAACTGCTGCGTTGATGGTAGTGGCAGCACTTATTCAGAAAATGTTTAGATCCTATATTCAGGTCCTATATTTTGCTATATTTGCAGTTCCATAGTCTATATGCACATTTATTATAATATTATTTTGCTACATGCACCAAACTATAGTTTTACTATACCACTCATTTCTTGCTGTGAGGTCTCTACCAGGAAGTTTCCACCATGCTGTCTAGGAGCGTTGGGATCAGGTGTTTGCTCTGCTTAAGCTGTACACTTCTTTTTAAAGCAATAAAGCTACAAAACGTTTGGATGAAAAATAAAACTACTTCCGGGGTTGTCTTAAGGTGCATTTAATGCTACTAGAAGGTTAAAATGACTAAACGTTTTAGCACAATATAACTCCTTTAATCCAACTGCTGTGGGATGTTTAAAAGAACTAGTTTGGGTGCTACATGGTTGAAAGGATCTGTTAACTGATCTGTTACCATAGGAGATCTGTTACCATAGGAGACTAATAAAATCCATCGTTTCTTTAGATAAACACTTCATATGGGTTTTTAGTTTGAAATGAAAGTGTTTGATCAGGATTCAGTCCCACTTTAAATTGTTCTGCAATTGACCTCGTAATGGGTCAGCTTGGCTTGGCACTGCTGACCTATATGAGCTTAAACACGTGTTTAAGCTAAAAGAGTGAAAAGAACATACAGTCTTTGCAAAATCCACACTAATCAGCCACAACATGGCATAACCCCTTCTATTGCTGCCAAGACATATGTGGGTCGTTCTTTCATTTCGTTGTCCTGTGTTGGATGGATTTTCTGAAGTATTTAGGTCCCAACTTGTTGTCATATTTCCTTCTTTTTCCCCTTTATATCTTGTCTACACCCCCCATCCCTTCCCTTCTCATCATGTCTTGTCACCAGTGTTTCTCCATATTAATCTGAAAGAGGATTTGCTTTTTTGAACAAGCATGCACATACACTCTCTTGGGATTTACATCCTTGGTCAGTCCCAGCTTGAGTGTTGCATTGCTCCACAAACAACCTTTGTATTCTAACGCATCATCTTCATGTCTGTGCATGTGCACCTTATTGTCACTGGGTGCAGAAATCTTATTTTTCTCATGTTGCTGAGGATCTGTTCAGATGTCTTTCGAGCTTGCATATTTATCCATGTGTCTTTTGTGCTGAAGTTAATCGACATCCGCAGTGATTTATACTTTTGTATGTTTGTTTCTATTTTTGAATTGTGTGATTTGTCTGTGTGTAGCTGCAGACATAAACAGTGGAAGTCCGATCTGCCAGCCTCCAGCGTAGTCATCACCTTTCATAACGAAGCTCGCTCTGCTCTGCTGCGGACTGTGGTCAGGTAGGTGAATGGTGTGTGTATTCTTCTACTTCTATATGTTGCCTGGGAATCTGTATTTGCCTTGTATCTTTAATAATTTTCCTGGTTTTTTTTTCAGTGTCTTGAAGAAAAGTCCTTCTCACTTGGTCAAAGAGATCATTCTGGTCGACGATTACAGCGATAACCGTACGTCATGTTTGCAAAGACATGATGCAGACAAACTTTTTAACATCAGTGTGTCATGTAAGTAAAATGTGTTGCTTTGTGTGTGATCTAGCGGAGGATGGAGCACTTCTGGGAAAGATTGAGAAAGTACGAGTCCTAAGAAACGATCGGAGAGAAGGTTTGGCTAACAAGAAGTATTCATACCAAAACAAAACGCAGACAAATAGAGAAAATCATGAGAGGCATGGTTTTAATGAAGATTATTTTTGTATTTTTACTCAGGGCTGATGCGTTCAAGGGTTCGTGGGGCAGATGCTGCCACAGCACCAGTTCTCACCTTCCTGGACTCTCACTGTGAATGTAATGACCACTGGCTTGAGCCACTACTGGAGAGAGTGGCTGAGGTACACATACTAAAACATCTGAGAAACAGTTTTTTCTTAGACTGATTATCACTTTCTTAAACGTTAAACACGTCACTTCTGCTGTTAAATAATGTAATTTTCTTCTGCTGTGGTTTAATGACACTACCTCTACGTCTTGGCCTGCCTTACCAGTGTGTTGTACTGTTCATGGGCTCAAATGCATGTCTGGATTATGTACATTTTATAATTATTTTATGATATGAAGCTCTTTGTGGATAAGATAAGCATGCCGTTTATATATTTTTTTTGTTCTTTTTTTTAAAAAAAAATCTTACTTGCATGCCTGTGCACATGACATAGTTGTATCTGCTAGTGCTGAGCGACAAGACCAGTATCATCCATGATAACACTAAAAAGGTCCATTGCAACTTTGTTGAGGATATCCACACAGCTAAATGAGGTCAAACCAAATCCATCCTCATGAACTCTAATATTGGATAGATTGCATTCTGATGGGATATGAGATTAGCATCAGATTAACAAGGATTAAGTTGCAAAACAAGTCACAACACAACTTGCTTTGGACCAAATGAAAAGACAAACCCAAAAAAGGAGGGTTTTTTTTTAAGCATCTTCATGCTGCTCATCATATGTTTATTCTCACTTATAAATCTGTTTTACACAAATATATTTCTTTTTGAATAAAGCTAGGGCAGCATTTGACTGACCTCCACACAACCCTGAAAAAGCTGTGGTCAATAATCCTGTGTCATATCCACACTGTTTGATGGTCCACAGGAACTTTTGGAGGTTGCCTGGCATATTTTTAATCAGTCATTGTCCTAATAGACCACAGCTACGTGGTCTGTATTACAAGCCACAAATTCACTCTGTTAAAACATCTGTAACTTAGTCTTTTAATTTCACTCTTACGGCTCAGGGAAAACTCCAACTCCAGAAGCACCATACCTGCTTTCAAAAGAAGCAAAATTGAAGTTAATCCAGTATGTTAAGTGGAAAATGATCTGCCTACATAAAAAAGACACTATGTGAAGGTGTCTGCATGCTAGTGAAGTCTGATTTTGCCATCTTCATTGTCTAAAGACAGTGTAAAAATGCGCTCCAGGCAATAAATGGCATACACGGCAAGTATTCATTAAATGAAAGGTTGCATAGTTTCATCTAAGAAGTAATAAAACACAGTTTAATAACACTAAACAATGAAAGCCACTACAACGCTGGAAGTGTTTCAAAGAGATTATTTTGTGCCCATGCAAACCTTGTCTCTGGTATTTCCAAAATTGTCCTCTTTTTCACGTTTAGAAGCCATCGTTTGCTTAGTAATTGTGATTCAATTGCTTACACATATTTATCATCCTCACCACACAGGTTAGAGGCAACTACAAAGCAGCCCTCTTGCGCTTGTTAACAATTATGTGCGATATAAGGCACACATGACGTTGCTCAAATACCCAGGAAGGTTTGGACCCTGTCAGTATTGAACACCATATAAAGCCAATTTTAGCATCTGCACTGCTTCATCTTTCCTTTTTCTGATCTAACAGGGTCAGGTGATTTATTTTATCTTTGGGGACTGTAACTATCAATAATCACTTTTGTATTTTTAAGGGGAAATTATGCTGCCATAAATTTGGTTCCATTGTTTATAAGAAATACAGGCAATATTTAGAGTAAAGGTCTTGAAAATTAACATCCCAACTGTTGACTAAATGCTAATTGGGAAAGTGTCTGGAAAACCAAGGTTGTTATTTCATTATTTATCCAATTTGACTGAAAATGGTCAGATTCTGCATTTAATCCTGAGATTTTAGACATTTTATTTGCAAGTTTGAAAACAATATATGTGGTTAAATCTAAAAACTCTTCCAAAGAAAATGAGTTGTTTATTTGCTTTGTAGCTTTCTACATAATGCGGAACTCCATCAGGAAAAAGGATGAAGAATAACAGTAGTTATAATATGATACTGCATTTGTCATATACAAATGTTTCAGGCCAAAATAAATAAAACCCACTCAGTAGCTGGAGGCTGGATTTTCATTCCACTTGAGCAGTTGTTTGTCTGAACTGCTGTGTAATGTGGTTCTCTGGGTTTTGGAGCCACGTCACACAACAAATTAGTGTGGAAATGACAAAGCTGCTTTACTGTTTATTCTCCTCCATAAACATGGTAATAAAGTAAATATAGAACATAAACCAGATCTGAATCATCCAAGCTGATGGAAATATTTACTTTCGTTCTTCAAAAAGCTTGAAGATTTTGCATCTTTTGGACTTTATTTGGTTTGTAGTAAAATATTTATTGATGTATCAGATCCTGATATTCTTGTTTAGCTGCAGCTTTCAAGTGTTTTGCTTTTTTTGTCTCTTCCCTCCTCATCAGGATAAGACCAGAGTAGTTTCTCCTATCATTGATGTTATCAACATGGATAACTTTCAGTATGTGGGAGCCTCAGCTGATCTGAAAGGAGGTAAGGTACACAAACAGAAGGATAAACACATGCAAGTCAGTGGTTGATGCTTACTTAACTTACAGGCTGTTTTTTATAAATACTTGTAGTCACAGTAAACATTTGCTGTTATCTTACCAGCAACGTTAATGCCTGTTGTATTGGTGTGCAGCATTCTGCCTCATGAACTATTTCCGTTTTCCCACAACCTCATCCACCATATTTAGTGTAGCAGCTTACTGGATATTTATTCCCACCTCCACGCTACAAGAGTTTAGCACTGTCTACGTGTTTCAATATGCTGCCCATTCTTTCTAAAAAGCACATAAATGATTGTCCCATACGGTCTGTGTGTGTTTATGCTGATAGGTTTTGACTGGAATTTGGTGTTTAAGTGGGACTACATGACTCTGGAACAGAGACGAGCCAGGCAAGGCAACCCCATTGCTCCCATCAAGTAAGTAACAGACAATGAAAAGCAAAGTCAAAAGTCAGCTGAGTGTTGATACAGAGCTGCTCTTTTCTTTGCCCCTCCAGGACTCCAATGATAGCAGGGGGTCTGTTTGTCATGGATAAGGAATACTTTGAGCAGCTGGGGAAGTATGACATGATGATGGACGTGTGGGGAGGAGAAAACCTGGGTGAGTGCTGTGAATTGTGAACACTCACCTTGGACAGATTATAGGGGTTAATGGAAGTCTGAAAAATGGAAAGGACTGAGTAGAAAGTCAAATACACTAGCTGGTGGAAAAATAATGTTTTCAGGTGTCGTCTATGCTTTGCTTTTAAGGCATATTTGACATTTTAATTAGCAGACACATTATTTTTCTTGCAGATGTTCAGTAGCACTTTGCTGTTAGCGCATATTAGCAAGCAGAAAATTCAAAATAGGGATGTAAATTTTTCATGGAAAATTTTAATATAATAAAATGTTTGCATTAATGCGAACACATGAAGGTGACACAAATCAGTAGTAGTGAGAAATAATGTGGACTTTCTTGACTTTAGACAAAGTGAGGCCAGTTGTTTCTTTGTTATTCCAGTGTTAATGCTAAGCTAAGCTAGCCTGCTACGAGTTGCAGCTTTGCACGTAGCATACAGGCAGCTGAATTGTATCACTATATTAATGTGATTTAACAGCAAGAAACTACACACACATTCTCCAAAATCTTGAACTGTTTCTTTAAGCCTAAAATATGACTGTAATTTCTCTTCCTCATAAATTCCATATTTTGGCTCACACAGCCAGATTGCTTCCCACTTGTGCAATCTCCACTCTCCTGTGAGATGTAGAACTGAAGGAGCATGGCGTGTCTTTTACTATGTTAAGAAATCATCTGCGTTTTCAAGCCAGGAGCATGATTAACAGAAAATCCTTTAGTTCATTGTGTTGTCTGTGAGAAAGAATCCTCCACAGTACAGTTTGACTTGGATTTCAGTGGCACTGTGATAATAATTATACTCCAAACAGGGTGAATATGACTGTAGTCTACACAATAAAGATCATTTGAAAACCATTTCTTTCTGCTGCCTTTGTCTGAACTCAGCTGGGAAATCACACTGCTGGCAGAGTGATTCACGCTTCTCTCCAGATGGTATCGTGAGTCAGAGCAGGATTGACAGTTCAGGCATCAGTTTACTCTTGTGCTCATTTAGACATTCAAACCCAAACAATGTTTGAGCAGAGCCTGACATCATTAACACCCCTCAAACATTTATCTATTTATCTAGCAAACGAATTCTGCATAGGTTGTACTACAGGTCTTCTTGCAAACTGCTTGTAATAATTAACAAACATCTTTTTGGTTTATTTTTTTAGAGATCTCATTTCGTGTGTGGCAGTGCAGTGGAAGCCTGGAAATCATCCCCTGCAGTAGAGTAGGCCACGTTTTCAGAAAGCAACACCCATATACCTTCCCTGGAGGCAGTGGGACTGTTTTTGCAAGGTAAAACACATACACACACACAAACAAGAAAACACTGTTGTTTCATGTGATTTTTTTGTAATGGCAATTAAACTAAGTGTGTTTGATTTGTTGTTGTCCAGCTGCGGCTCCGTAGGTCAGAATTTATCTTGTCCACACATTAAAAGTGTTGTAAAGCACACATGTTCCTATAGAGTCAACCATGTAGCCTAAAGACCTTTACACACCTACTCTGAATAATTTCCACGGCAATATTTTTTATCAGATCAATGTCAAGTCGTATTTTTTTATTTATATTACACATATATTGTATATTAGTTATATTTTGGATGCAAGGTAAGTTTTTAATATTTGCATCTGAAAGACACATAATCGACCAATCAGCGTCACCCGAGCGGATCACAAGCTGTGCAACTGTGTTTTTTTTGCTTGTAATTCATTCAAACTTTGTATCACCATGGCAACCATGTCTGAGCATCTTGTTCTGTTGAATAGAGACTCTGAAGTTGCTTTGGTCCTAAAGTAGGTCCTGAAGCGGCCGTGATCCAGCTTCAGCTCCTGGACTAAACAGTACCCTCTCTTCTCTAGAGAGTGAACAGCATGTTGTCTTCGTTGTTTGATGGGGAGTCTGTGTTTGTTTTGCTCACAAAGAAAGTTTGTTGCATTTATCTGCAATTTCTCATCGCACCTGGTGTGCACTTGCAAAGACGTCGGAGCTTTGAGTTGTTTATTCACATTGGACCCAGTATGTAAAGGCCTTAAGTATGATGTGTGTGTAAGTAGGTAAAGAAGATATGATATTTTTAACAAAGACGTGTATGCATAGGCTTTCCACAGATGCATGAAGTGAATAAACTGAGAGTTGGACGTCGTTTTGTTTGGTTCACGTGAAGAGTTCAGAATTTATTCTAAAGTGAGGAAACGGTCTTTAAATGAGTTCATATCACTATGTGATCAGGGCATTTTGGTTTAAACCACATGATCTTCACCCGTAAACGAGCCTTGCTCTTAATACACTCATGATACTGTTTTGACAGCAACATAACTTCTTTCACCATTAATGGGGTCAGATGACTCCATACAGAATGGCAAATGGCGTTCACTTATGTAGCGCTTTTATCTTTCGATGACCAAAGCCCCTTACCGATCCTGCTATCCACCCATTCACGCACACATTCACACCAACGCTAGCCTGGCCACCGGTAGCAACTGGGGGTTCAGTGTCTTTCTCAAGGACACTTCGACATACAGACATCAGGTGGACGGGAACCGAAGCCATGACTCCCTGCTCAGAAGGCGGCCACACTAGACCTGCGCCGCAGCCGTCCCCGAGATACGGAAAAGATTTGCCTTCTTACAAAGTTAATGTGAAAAAGATTTTAGCGCAAACGACGATCTATTCAGAAACTCATTTGAGTAACTCACCAAACCAAAGCCTGATAATATGTTCACTAAGTCTAAAATGAATTATTTAGCGTTTTCTTTTTTGGTTTCACATGGGACATACTCTGCAGTCCTTTGCTCTCCAGGTGCTTAGCTTACCGCTTGTTCCTCTTTTCAAAGCATACCAGCTACCTGGCTGATCCACTGCTGTGATGATCCTTAAGCAACTTTAAAGAAAACTATAAAAAACAGTAAATAGACAGCATTTTTCTGGAGATTAAAAATGTTTTTTAATAGAATTGAAAATAATATTCATTAAAGGCTGCAATGGAATTTCTAAAATGAGCCTGTTTTTTTTTAGTTAAGCTCGGCTATGAAGCGTAACTCCATTTTCCAAGCGATATATGTCAAGTATTTAAAGGAATGCAAACTTTAATCGGTAGCTATTTGCTTCATGGTTCTGCATGTTATTTTATGCAGTTTTGTTAATAAAAACAGACATAAGTGATTTCACTAAACCTCCAAAACTCAGGTTATTGTAGGGTTTCAGACTAAAAAATCCATTGAAAGGTAACATAAAAACCTCCTGCTAAATATAGAATCTGTTTTTGCATATGCTGCCCTTTAGAGTGCCTATACATCCTACATGTAACATAATCACTGAACACAGGTAATGAGTAACATGATTCATGGAGAGATATGGGTCTGTCCTTCAAACAGTATGAGCAAATGAACCCAGCAAACCCTCATGGTCCCGATTAGGACCATATTGGTGGATCAACACATGGATAATGGAATTTAAAATGAGTTTGGGTTCTTTTGCTTTTGCACAGATGTGAGTGGAATAAAAGAAACATTTTATTTAATTTTTTATACTAAATTCAAATCGACTTGGTTGCTCCCACAATTAAAACATGGGACACATTAAAATGTAAAAATTAACAGCTCACAACTGAGTAGAAGTGTCCACATGTCTTGATTTCTTGTCAGCTATGAAGTAGATCTGGTCTGGGAAAAACATCTGCACATATGTATTAATCTAAACATGTGATAAACCATTAGCAAAGTAAGAAACCATGCGTAGACTACAAGCCAATTCAGTGTTTATCAGGTACATAAAGCTGACATGTAGAGTTCTGCATCAGCCTCGCCAACATTTATAGATGGCTGCAGCGGTGCAAGTTGATAGTTTTCCCATTTTGAACTTCTGAAATACCTGAATAATAGGTCAGGTTTTATTTTCAGTATGTGGTGAGACAAACATTGCAAACTATCACAACTTTCGCAAATTCTCTGCAAGCACATGTTTTTTTGTCTTTGAGGTTGTTTTGACAGCACACTCTTGTAGAAACAGTGTTTTAAATGTGCGCTGAAGTTCTTTAAGGCGCACCGGGTTGGTTTTTTCACATCTTAGCTTGTTAATTACATGAAGGAGTGAGAAAAGCGCTTGCTAATCACAAGCTCATAGAAGCTGCTTTGTTGGGAGTTTTTGAGGAGACAGTGCAGGACTTGTTCTTTCAGAATGATTCAGAACAAGCCCTATCAGATTAACCAACTTTATGCTGCTTAGTTTTGTTTTTCATCCTCTGCTCACCTAACTTTTCACGGCAACATTTTTGAGTGAGGTGTTGACATTTTGCTTTGCCTCCTGTTATTAAAACACATGTATAACTATCAGGTGTGATGGAGGTGTGAAGTCTGCTTATTTCACTTAGATTGGGAGATAGATGTTATTTACCGTATGAAGCAGGGCAGCAAGATGGCTAGAACTGACAATCAGTCCTTACTTAACTTTTTTAAACTGTTAATGCACCACAGCAACAATCTGGACAATATTTAGTTATTCCTGAGCATTTCAAACTGGGCCATTTGTAGCAGCGGTTTCCAGACAATTTACACCAATTTTTACTTTTGACTTTTTAAATCAGTTTGCAGTCAATTTGTAGACTAGTCCTTATTTTTCTTCATTTGGTTAGAATTAAATTAGTGGTATTTAGAGGGACAACCTTCAGTGTTGGACTTTTAAATGACATGAGCTGACTGTCATGACACTTAAATCATCACATGTCAAAAAAGTAGTGAGTGGGATTTAACCAGTTGAACTCTGCCCTCTTATGGCTGTGAGTTGCACAAGCAGGATATTGTGCTCATAGTTTTCGTCCAGCCTTGCTTCCTCTCCAGTTAGATGCCTTATAGCCTGACTGGGCACATTTCTCATGTTGCGCTGGTACAGTCGACCACATATGTCTGTGTCTGCTTGTTACTTTGTTCTTCAAAGTCCTGCCCCCCCACCCCTCCCCATTGTGCTTTTCATCACCAACTCCTGCTTTTATTTTCAATCTTATGTTTGATATCCATCACAGCTGCTCCAGCAGCTCACCTGCTCTCATTTTTCTTCTTTCTCCTCAACCAGGAACACAAGGAGAGCTGCAGAGGTGTGGATGGATGAGTATAAGAACTTCTACTACGCTGCTGTCCCCTCAGCAAGAAATGTCCCCTACGGAAAGTAAGTGTTGTGCAGCATTAGCAACATGCCAGATGAAACATGACAACACTGCAACAAACTGCACTTCCAGTTAGCAGTATGTTGGCAATGAAATATATCATTGCCCCTTTTGTATTAAAACAATGGAGACATGTGAAATTATGACAAGATAATTAATTACCTTATTATTAATTGCCCAGGCCTCCACTCTCTTCTTGACTAGCACCATAAATCAGCAAACCTTTAGAGATATAAAGAGAACCTCAGTCTGTCTGTCTTTTAGTATCCAGAGCCGTTTGGAGATGAAGAAGAGGTTAGGCTGCAAGCCGTTCAAGTGGTACCTGGAAAACGTCTACCCTGAACTGAGGTAAGACTATGAGGATGGAGCTTGAATAAAATTATGGTTTGCCGATTCACATGCAATGCAATTTTATACACACAAGTCAGACAGGAGTAGCAGCTTGCTTGATATCTCCCATCTATCTATGGATCCAATATTTTAGTATTCAGACTCTCAGAAGATTGCAATAGTTATTTATTACCAGCTGTTATGAAGTGACCAAGGTAAACGTTAGCATGTTTGTCATGTGTACAATTAGTCTTTTACATGAGAAGGTTCTATATATAT
>JBAMHX010000001.1:20968396-20982938 GCA_037177515.1 Pseudomugil tenellus
GACCATATTTATTTGAGCCTGAGTACACGGATGAAGAAGCAGGACATCCCACCGGTGTTTTGACGCGAGTTATCGCGGGATTTGGATAGGACTACAAAAACAAAGCAATCGTGAAGGTATTACAAAGGGAAGTTCTCCTTTAACTCCTTTTAATTTCATCTGTCTGGCAATGCTGCATCATCTTTTCCTTCACATTACACTAATGGAAACAACCTCTTTGGCTTCTCATCACAGGACTACATTTAATCTCCACCACCGGATTTCCTCCTCCACAGTGGAGGTTTTATAGCACATTAGAGTGTGATTCGTCATATAAATCAACCATGCTGCTTACTAACTCTCTCATCCCTTTGTTTGTCCTCCCTTCTTCCTTCTGCTGTCCCTCTTCATCTCATTTTTGTGTCCAGGTAAACTGTAATGGTTTTACTATAGAAGATGAGGAGCTCTCCCACTTGGGATCAGCTGTTTTTCCTGAGTAAGTTACTGATCCATCATCACAGTTAAGCAGTATTTTTGTTTGCAAAGTATACTGTAATTAGTCTGTATTTATTATTTAACTGTACTTTGTGTGAAAGCAATTGAAATATAAAGATATTATGGTATTATGTTGCAAAGATTCTTACTTTAGGAAGCCAAGACTCACAGCAACATTACTGTTTCCTGTACTGATACACATGGAAAACGTGCAGCACTGCACCGCTTGAGTTTTCCCCACCACTGCTTTTAGGATAAGTCTATACTGTGTTTTCTTACTGGAAACTAAATATACTGGCATTTAGGTCATTTATCCGGGATGACTTTGCAACTGGTGTGTCTGTCACATAATGTTTAAATAATTTTGCATCAGAAGTGTCACATTCAGACTGTTGGATAGGTTTGCTGCTAAAGCTGCAGACTTCATGAAAGCATGATTCAGGACAACTAATGTGGTTGTTGACAAGGCTGTGAATTTGGAGGGGAAACATTGTAACTTAAAGCTGCTTATTTTTGTGTGTTTGGCCATTCTGATTAAGTGAATGTCTACTTTTTTCCCTCTTCCAGTGTAGCACTGATGAACCACAGCTGTAGTCCGAATGTCATTGTGACCTATAAAGGCACAGTGGCTGAAGTTAGAGCTGTTAAAGAGATCAACCCAGGGGAGGAGGTAAATAAAACATATTTTAAGCACACAGTTAGAAAAATTATAATAAATGTACAATTTTTTTAAAAGAACCCTTGTTTCTCATCTGTCTCTTTGTAGATCTTTAACAGTTACATAGACCTGCTCTATCCTACAGAGGACCGAAAAGAGAGGTTGTTAGATTCATACTTCTTCATGTGCGAGTGCACAGAGTGCACCACCAAGTCTAAGGTGATGATGGTTTAACTCAAAACTCTTTACACAGTCAGGGATTACGCCTTTATGATCACTATGCCATAAAAAGACAAAAGCCTGCTTGGTGATTGTCCTTCTGTAATGTTTTCCTGTCTTATTCATGAGGATGTTTGACTTGTAAGTTAGCTGTTAGACCAGGACTCACCAGCACAGATTACTATGTTTATCTGGGCCGCCTGATCTATGACGGTCCTGGAAGATATGTTCAGACTTCTGCTTTTTAAGAATGGTGGAGGATCTGCTTTTATACGCTTTATATTAACTTAAATTATATATTGCTTCAGAGGGAAATGATAATGATAAAAAAAAGTGAAAAATAGGAAATATATTCTGTTTTTGCTTGAATTAATTTTTGATGATTGGTCTCTGATGCTGTTGTCTACTGACTGAAATATGCAGCCATGTTAATTTTTCCTAATCTTTTTTGTTATTGTAGGACAAAGAAAAAATGGAGATAAAGAAGCTGAGTTCTCCACCAGAGCCTGGTGAAATTCAGGCGATGGTCCGTTATGCCAGGAATGTCATTGAGGAGTTCAGGAGAGCCAAACACTATAAAAATATCCTCTTCTCATTATAACCTCACCTTGTCCTTCTTTTAATGAGTGGCAAACTTTCACTTCTCTGCCGCCATTTCCTTTCATGCATCCTCTGTATTATTCCTTGACTCTCTTGTACCTCCCAGTGAGCTGCTGGAAATGTGTGAGCTCAGTCTGGAGAAGATGGGAGCTATTTTTGCAGACACCAACGTCTATATGCTGCACATGATGTATCAAGCAATGGGTGTCTGTCTCTACATGCAAGACTGGGATGGTGCTATGAGTTACGGAGAGAAGATCATTCATCCATACAGGTAAATTTATCATCAGAGGAGTCTGGCTGCAACAGTAGAGCCGATCGACTTGACCCCAACAGGGGTTTTTAACAGTCCCAAAACTCATGTGGCATGCAGGATGAAGCTGTATGGGTAGCTGTGTGATACATCAATCTGTCAGTCACAAGTTGCTCTTTTTTTCTGTATAACGTTTATTTTTCAAGTGCGGAGAGGTTTGAAGACATAAAACCACAAGCGATCTGAATATTTGGAATTTTTAGGTGTACGAACACACAAAATGTATCCTTCAGCATGAAGTCTTCATCCCAGTTTTGTAATAAGACTTCAGACTCTTAGGTTTGTTGGTTCTGAGTGAAATATGTCTTAATAACGTGGCTGATGGTTCCCTCTCCCCTTCTTTCTCATACCTATAATAAATGTATTTTGTTTCCTTAAATGTACCCAGAAATGCTGAAGAGAGTTTCTCTCTGTGTTCGATAACTCTGTGATTATTTAGTAT
This sequence comes from Pseudomugil tenellus, assembly GCA_037177515.1. Lineage (NCBI taxonomy): Eukaryota > Metazoa > Chordata > Actinopteri > Atheriniformes > Pseudomugilidae > Pseudomugil > Pseudomugil tenellus. Next base: position 20,971,103 of record JBAMHX010000001.1, read on the forward strand.
TCAGTTTTCTGGAATTTTTTTAGCAGCACAGAAACCCAGATATCACATTAATTGTAGTAAAAGTATATTTTAATCTCAAAGTCACTACTTTAGTTAATGCTTTAATGATTCTCTGCAGTGTTCACTATCCGGCCTTCTCTCTGAACGTGGCATCGATGTATCTGAAACTGGGACGTCTATATTTAGGACTTGAGAAGAAAACGCAAGGAGTCAAAGCGTTAAAAAAGGTGATTTTTTTCATTTGTATATTGGCTTGAAGACATTAATGCTATGATTCACTGTCAACTTAAAGACCAGTATAAAGACTTTATCTGAGGATAAGCTTGCTGTAAAAGACAACAAAAGTCCAGACGTGTGAGTTTTTGTTTGTGATATTCCCATAAATAAAAAGGAGACATGCTGCTATGTAGGTTCTTACATTTTTTATTTTGGTACATTGTTTTTTATTTACATTGTTATTATGTGATATAATGTACAATAATTAACCCGAGGACCCACATTAACACACAGCTATCTCAGACTTGACTTCACAAAACTAATGAAAAGATAGACATGAAAATGATAGACAATGTTATACTTAAATACATTAATCACACAGTTGTACTGTGTGCCATGCTTTACTCTGGCCCATGGGGTTCAAATGCAGCAACACAGGATGTAACGGCAAACCAGCAGGGTTATAGTTTATATTAGAAGCGCATGAAATAATTTCGCTCTAAAAAATTGACCCATAATTAATTTTTTTTCTTGTTCCTGTACTTTCTAATTGATACTACACCTGTTTTTTTTACCTAGGTTCACAGAGGCTTATGTAAAGAGGAGATACTTCAGTAGATTTTAGGATTTGGAGCTAATGGTGTGTTCAGTAACAAATGGGAAACCTGAATTTCAATCATCCAGTCATCATGGATAAAGAAATAAGATTTGTTAAGATATCTAAAACGGAGATCTGTTGAAGCAATGTATTTGTACAACTGCTTATGACAATTAGTTAATAGAAAGGCAAAAAGGAAGTGGAAAAATATTTCTTCTACAGAGGTATAATAAATACAGCATAATTTGAAGTTAGTTGGAGATGAAGATGAGGATGTTTATTCTCTGGTATGTGACATAAAAGGAGTTGTGGTTTTTAAGTCACATTTCCAGCTCAGTCATTCGCAGTTTGAGCAGCTTTTCTGGTGAGTGTGTCTCTCTTTGGTTTGTGTTTGTAACACATTTTCTTTTCGCCCCCCCATCTTCAGGCGCTGGCCATCATGGAGGTGGCGCATGGAAAAGACCATCATTATGTAGCAGAGGTCAAAAGAGAAATTGAGGAGCAGAAGTAAAGCGAGAAGAACAGGAGTTTAAAAAAATGCTGTGAGGCTGTGAAGAACCTCTCAGAAAGTAACAAAACATACATTACAAAAGCATGGCATGCATCTTATACCTCTGCATTTTTTAAGAACATTTTTATTTCTATTCTGTTTATTTTTTCCTGATTTTCTCAAGAGGCAGAGTTCCTTTGACGTGCATTCTGACTGAGGATGACCACTTTTTGTATCTGTTGCTGACTTCTTCATGTCAGAACTTATATGGAGTTGGAGAAAGAAATGGCATTAAATAGCGTTGTGCCGGAGGGAAAGATGTCATCACGCTGCCTCTGGAAGAAACAAAGCTTCAGTGTAATGCATCCATTCTCTGAAGTCTAAGAAGTTCTTCACTGAGATTTGTGGAGCTGTCAACAGACCTTTTCTCCCATCATGTTTGTTTTTTTTTGCCAGCAATGTGAGCTGCACAGCGTTAAACCTTGTTGGTATCTTAAATGTCAGATCAAACTGGTGAGTAGGACTGTGGGCATTACAACATATCTGAAACCAGTGCATTTAAACAACAGAGCAGAAACTATGGCCTCATTTGTCTTTGTCGAAACTGTGAAAGAAACCAGCAAAAAACAGTTGATCGTGCGTCTGGCACTCTGTAGCACCAGAGAGGAGAAAGAGCTATTTCCAAATGAATAGTTATATTGGCTTGTCTTACAGCAGTATGCTTTGCTTGTTAAATAAAAAAAAGAAAATATTGCATGTTTAACAGTTTATGCATTTATAAGTGTGAATGTTTTCTTTCATGTGAGGCTTGTTGACCAAATGGGCTATTAGTTTATCTGACATGGAACCAGTTATCTCTTCAGTCACAATAAAAACAGTGAAACAGTGACTGAACCAATGATCCTACATCAGAGCCTCTGTGTGTAATAAAAGTGGCAACACCGTAGCTTCTGTTGCCTTTGCCAAAACATGCATTATTATTATTATTTGGTGTTTTCTGTAAAACGGGTGGGCAACTCTGGTCCTTCATGTGTCAGTTTCCCTGCTGCAATACACCTGACACATAGTAATTGCATTTGTGCAGTTTGATGTCAAGCTCTGCACGCCTGCTAATGTGTGTCAGTCAGGTGTGTTGCAGCAGTGAAACTCCTAACACATGCAGGACTTTGGCCCTTGAGGACAAGAGTTGCCTACCCCTGATATAAAGCATAGTGAATCCATGTCACTATAGCCTCTGTGAGCAGGATATTGACATTCACTACACCATCTCTGTTGTGGTAAAGCGGGATGAGATCAATTACAGTCGATATGAATGAACTGTTGATCAAAATATTGTCTCATCTCTGTAATAAGTTTTGCATTAAGTTATCAACATTCACTGTAAATCACATTGCAAATTTTTCTAACTATTCAACTTTAAAAGTAACCTTCAGGAGAATTCATTTTTAAATGTAAGTTAATCATAGATTCAGGGGCTGTGGTTTTGTCATTTGTTAATCAGGAGCAGGCTTGGTATATTCGCTCTAACTTTCATCCCCAAAACACAACCAAGCAGGCTTTAGTCCCTCTGATGTAAAGTTTGAGCATGCTTTTGCAAGGGAAGCTTAACAATGCAAGTATCTTGTTGCACTTTTTGCAAAGTTACACAATGTTTTACATGTAAAACATTGTATTTGTGTTGAAATGGTGAACTTCTGAAACATCCCACATTACCATGCAAAGACTAAATTGATGGATCATCACATTAAGGTTTCTGTATTAAATTATCATCATTAAATGTTTTATTTTTTTGTCTGTGGGAATGCATAATATGAATCTAAGCTGTATTTTTGTTCCATCAAAGTAGAGCATAATAAACAACAACATGCCACTTTTTCCTTCATATATTTTGTGTAGCAAAATGTGTGATAATAGATCAACATAAGCACTTTTTCAATCATTTTAAAGATTTAATTATGCATCAGTAAATACATCAGTACCTCTTGACTGTATGCATTATTCTTGAAATTATCAGTGTTTTAACAAATTACACATCGATGATTCGTCAGGCGTACGGTGAGTTTACATAATCGCATCTTTTCATTCATTATTATCTAGAATTCAAAAAGCGTAAATGTACACATTAAAATGAAATGGATGCCAGCACAGCGCCTTTCCCTTTTTTAAGGTGTCATTTTTTAACCCATACCACGTGGTGGCAGCACAAGGACGGGTAGCGAAACCGTCCAATCAGGTTTGAACGATGTCACTCCAGCTAGCCAATGGGCATGCAGCTGAGCGGCTAATCGTTTCCTCCGTTGAAATTTGAATTTTCTGAAGAGAAGAACCCAAACAGTTCATGACCGAAGATAAAACCTCGCGCCCAAAGTAAGTAAAGCCATTCTTAAATTAAACTTCTAAAAGAGATCATCTCTATAGATACAGTGTAATAACCTGGCACATTTTATGTTCTCGAGCGGTTGATTGATTTCTGATTAATAAATAACTAAGAATAACTTTGGCTCGTGTGTGTATTGCTACAACCGTGTAAGGCAGAGTTAACTTAACAATACTAACAATAACTAACCCGAACTATTAACGTATAATTGAATGAAGTCATATTTTAGATATGTATTGCATAAATATGCAATAAATCATACACTTAAAACAATCCAGTTAGGTACAATAACAACGGTAATGTAAGCTAGTAGCTGCTCACTTAGCTAAACGCATCTGCTTTTTGTAGCGTTAAACCTGCTGCTTTTTATACAACACAAACTCCATTAAAACATGTTCGTGGTACATTAGATAAGCAAGTTAGCCTTGGTTCAACCGTAATTTGTAAGTTAAAGCTTAATTTTGCCTGCTTGCTTTAAATTTCTGTCTTTTCTTGGTGTTATTATGACCAAATACAGAACCTGGTGGTTATATTAGTTACTCACATTAATTAAGCATCCGTATCTTCAGTGTCTCTTTTCCATTCATTTGGTGATGGTATAAATGTGCTGATCAGGTTTTAAGCATGAGCTGGGCGGTGGAGGAGTGGAAAGATGGACTGCCAGGGAAAGCCCTGCAGAAGATCCAGGAGATGGAGGTCCAGCTGGACAAGCTCAAGAAGGAAAGGACGCAGAAGCAGTTTCAGCTGGACTCCTTAGAAGCTGCCCTGCAAAAACAGAAACAAAAGGTGTGCAAGGGTCTTTTCTTTTCCCTTTTTGTTTATCTTGTGTGTAGTAGTAGTAGTGGATCTGTGTGTGTATAATTGGGAGAATTTTAATCAAAGCACTTGCATTCTGTTGGGTTTTGGAAAAAATGACTGATGTAAAGCATTAATAAAAATGAATGTTTTTCACTATTTAGGTACCTATGGGTATAATCTCTGCATCTCTTTTCTTCAGGTGGACAGTGAGCGTACAGAGATCTCTGCTTTGAAAAGAGAAAACCAGTCCCTGGTAGAGTCATGCGACTCCCTGGAGAAAGCTCGTCAGAAGACCGTCCATGATCTCGGAGTCAAAGAGCAGCAGGTCAGCTGTGAGAGAAACTGTAAACGTTACACTTTCAGCCTGTTTTTAAAAGAGTTGTGTGGATTGCTAATATCCAAACTGTATAGCACAGCAAGAATCAGTTCGCTGTCACTGGCTGCTGGGTAACCAGATGTGCAGTAGTTTTTCCCTTCAGATTTTCTTTATGTGTAAAAATAAACAAAATCTAATATCTTCCTTTCAGACTGAAAATGTTTTTCCATCCATTTGATCCTAACTGAATCTTTCTGAACTTAGGTGAGCTACTTGGAAGGCCAGCTTAGCTCCTGCAGGAAGACCATAGATCGATTGGAGCAGGAACTTAAGAAGTGAGCGTGCCTAATATATATCCTTCTTATGAAATATAGTTATGAGTTTAAAAAAAGAGCAAATTGATTTGTAAAACACTCATCGTCTTAGTCTTTTTTGCATTTGTTCAGGTACAAAAATGAGCTGGATCGTTCTCAGCCTTCTGGCTCTTCGTCTTTGTCGTCCTCTTCCTCGGAGCTGCAGCCATACGCCACTCCACAGAAGAGTTTCGCCACACCAGCACCTGTCTCAGCCTACAGACACCAGGGTATTTCATATAGTTTTAATCTGCATACAATCACTCAAAATGTATGTGTATGTATTAAAGAAAGTCCAGTATTTACATTCAGTGGTCAGAAAAGACTGCAGTTTCTCCTTAATTTCTCCAGTTTTCTCTAACATGGCTGCATATGTATCATAGATAATAAACTAGAGGAGCTGCAGGAGAAATACAACCAAGAGGTGGAAGAAAGAAAACGTCTGGAAACTGAACTAAAAGTCTTGCAGGTCAAAGTGAGTACATCCCAGTTATCCATCTTCATTTTCTGTACCGCCATTCAGCATCACGGGAAAGCTGGAGCCAGTTATTTTATTATTTTTTCAATTTATTTATGTTTTTAATGATCTGGATATGTTTCCTAGTAGCAATAACGTATCTCTTTTTTTCTAGCTGTTGAGTCAGTCATCAGTCAATGTTAGCCACAAAGACATTGCGGCCCGCCAGGCTGGATCATCCATATTTCCATGGCAACAGCAGGATCAGATCCACAGCCGCCATTCTCAGCATTCTCTAGACGTGATGGAAACACCTCTGAAGAGTAGAGCAACATCCCACTGGGACGTCCGTGAGGAAACGCCTATCAAACCCAACCAGCGGATGAGTGTCTCCACCCCCAGTGGATCCTCCCATCAGACGGAGCAGCTAAAGACTCTTAATCAAGGTGGGTTGTTATTTATATTATAAATAAAGTTGGATGTTGTTAATCAGTGAAACAGCAACAATGTTTGAAAAATATATCCGATTCCTCACCAGAGCTGCGTGGCCGTGTGTCAGAGCTAGAGAGGAATCTGTCCAATCAGGAGAAGGAAATCCGTAATCAAGCTTCCAAACTTCAAGAACTACAAACTCAGCTGAACCAGACCCGCAAAGACCTGACAGAGCGGGACAGAGATCTGGCCAAGACCAGTCACGAGCTGAGTCAGGCAAGAGACGGACACCAGCAGCTTCAAGCAAAAGTAAGAAGGGTTGTTTTATATCTGCTTATTTTTTCACTTTAATGGAAAAATGGTTTAAAAAGCTACTTAAACATGCTAGTGACTGGCAAAGGTGACTGAAATGTAATTTGGGTTGTTTTTAGTGCTCATCAGTTGAACAGAAGTTGAAACAAGTCACTGAGGAGATGAGTTGTCAGAGGCACAACGCTGAAAGCTGCAAGCGAGCTCTGGAGCAGAAACTGAAAGACCAAGAGCGAAACAGCCAGAAGGTGAGTTAGCATGTTGTGTTTTATCATTAAGCATTCAGACAGTAAGTCCAAATGGTTAATTATGTTATGTCTTCTAGGAGCTTGGCCAGCTTCAGAGTTCCCACCAGGCTTTGGATCAGCAGCTGAACCAGACCAGAACCAAGCTTACACAAGAGATCCAACAATCCAAGAAAGAGTACAATGTACTGCAAGCTGACATGGAAAAGGTACCTTATTATATTTATCTTCTCTCTTTTTCTCCTCATAACAACTTAACTTGGATGACGAGATGAATCTTCGTTTTGAAGTACAGATATAAGAAAATGTCCATTTAGAGTATTTTGCTGTTTTCAACCACTTGACTTTTATTTATTTATTTTTAAAAATATTTATTTAAACATGTTTTAATAGCAAGACCAAATATGTTTGGTGTACTACTTTAATTTACTTCTAACACATACCAGATGCTGCAGGTTAAAAATAACCATAAACATATCCTGCAAAACTATATATACAATATTTCACTTGTTTCTTATTAGATGCGTTTCCAGAAGAGTCACTTGGAGAAAGAGGTGGAGGAGCTAAAACAGAAATTACTGCGGTCTGAGCAAAGCCTGCAGGCGAGCCAAACCAAAGAGCAAGACCTCCGCAAGAAGATGGAAGTAAGTTTAAACCCATTATTTACTATTTTAGAGTGTTTTTACCATGGGAGTTTTGACCCATTTACCCCTCATGTTGCACTATAGGAGCTGCAAAAAGAGAAAAATATTTTAACTGTGCAGTTGGACCAGAGCAACAGGCGTCTGTCCCAACTGGAAGAAGAGAAGAAGAGTTCAGAGCAGACACTCAAACGTTCCCAGGCACTCCTAGATGACCTCAAAGGTAAACTGGCACGAGCAATGAGTAGTTTTTATTTATTTATTTATGATTAAGCTATGATGATGTCCCTCTCACTGTTTTCCTTATTTGGTTCCAGTAAAATCAGAAGGACAGGCCGAGGAGCTGAAGAGGCTTCAGTCTAAACTGGAGCAGGAGACTCAGGCTTCAGCACGGGAGCTTGAAAACATGAAGAATACACTCTCTGATGCAGAGACCAAAAACAACAAGTAAAAAATAACATTACTGCTCTCAAATGGAAAATTACTCTTTGGACGAAGTAAAATTGTTTCTTGGTCATTTCAAATAATTAGTTTTTGTGTCGTTCTGCCCCCGATCACAGATCACAGAAGACCCTCCAGGAACAGAAACAAGAGATGGAGAAGCTGAGCAACAAGTTGGCTGTCATTGAGAAAGAGAACCAAGAGGTGAAATCCAACCTCACTGCAAGCCAGAACGAGTGCAAGTCACTGACGCAGCAGCATCAAACTCTGCTGGAGTGGAAAAAAGACAAGGAGAGCTTGATAAATGGAACTGAAGCCATGCAAAAAGAGCTTACTGATAAAATTACCAGCTTGGAAAGCAGTTTCAGCTCACTGAACGAGGCTAATGAGGAGCTTCAGGTAAGACGTAGTGGTTTGACTTTAGTTTGTTACAGAAACTCATGCTGTTTTAGTTAAAAAGTAAAGTCACAATGTGAAACTGGAATTCAGTTTAGTCACCCTGTGGCCAAAAATGCTACTAAATGGTCACTGTGGAACTAAAGAATAAGAAATGTAACACATGATAAACCAACTGGTCTCTCTAAGCAGATAAGCCTGAATAAATTTCCTTTGCAGAAGAAGCTCGTACGCGTAGAGGGAGAAAACACCAGTCTGTCTGCCCATGTTGATTCTCTGAAGGGAGAACTGCTCAACAAGAGTACAGAGCTGGAGGAGAAGGAGCATCAGTACGAGGAGCTTCAATCTCAGTTTTCTGAGGCTGGACAAAAACACACTAAAGACCTAGAAAATGCTGGAGTCCAAGTGGCTCAACTGGAAGCACAGGTAAATCCAGGATATCCATATTTGTTCCACAGGCATGCTAGAAAAAACTGATATAAAAAAAAAACACTGTTAGGGGTTGTTGAGTCATTTTTTTTTCCTTTATTTACTCTAAAAAGGTTAAGGAACTCGAATCCCGGTTGCAGAGGGAAATAACTCGAGCAGAGCTTGCTGAGAGAACAAACTTAGAGCTGCAGGATGAGCACCAGGCAGCGTGTGACCTGGTGCGCTCTAAAGACCAGCTGCTGGAGCTCGGCCAGGCTGAGATCAGCCAGCTGAGGGAAAGCCTTGCACAGCAGGAAGATCTAAACACCAGGTAAGGGATGCTTTGGGTTCAGTCAGCAAACCTGATGTTTATTTTATATTAGGAAAAAAAAACTTGTTGTTTATTTTCTATTTATTTTTTATATCATTGTTCCTCAGGTTTTCAGAAGAGAGGTCTGCTCTACTGAGGCAGTGTGAAGAGACCGTTTCAGCAAAGAACGAAGAGGTCGAGAACATCAGGTTTCAGGTGGAGGAGGCCAAGCAGGAACTGCAGCTCAGCCAAACCCAGGTGTGTTATATTGACTTTACAATTTATTTATTTGCTGCCGTTATTAACTCTCATTTACTGCTGTTATATTTATCATATATTTCTTGTTGGCTTCATAACTTTAATTTAAATTAATGTTTTTGTATAAATAGGAGCGAAGAATGTTGACCAATGACACCCGTTATCACATATAATGTCTCTGCAGTGATATAGTCTGATATTAATCCCCAGCTTCTGAATAAAACTGAATTGAAATCATTTAATGGCAGAACTTGTGATATTGGCAGACTTTGAACCCTTATTTTCTAAATCAGTATAATACCATATAGTGAGCAGATTTATGACTTACATCATGGTGGCGTATAAGTAGTACCAAAAAAATAGTACAAGATGATATCAGTTGTATGGTACCATCTATAAACAAGCAATAAAGGCTGTTCTGTAATGTTTTACATTGTGACTTTTTAAAGCTTTTCTGCAGACATTGGTTGCGATTATTACATTAAGCCAGTTTGCTTTTCTGCTCCTCTCAGATCACTTCCACGCAGCAGTTACTGAGGGCCCAGGAACAGTTTTCAGCGGAGCTGCAGAAAGAAGTTACAGCCATTTCAAATAGGGAAGAGGAGCTCAGAAAGATGCATGAGTGTAAAGCAGAAGAGCTCAAAGTATTGGAAAAGGACCTAAAGGATCAGCAGAACCAGACTGAAGAGAAAGAGAAGGAGCTCAGAGAGGCTGAAGCTCGGCTTGTGTCTGCAGAGAAACTTATAGATGAACTGGAAAACACAGTTCAAGAGATGAAGAAAGAGGCAGAGGTAAAGTGTTTATTGTGTGTATGCAGATTTTATCATCTGTTTAATATCTTGCACAGATGTATTTTGTTTCTTAAAAATAACACGTTTAATGTAAATTCTTACAAAGATCGTACAGGACACTCAGAATGCAAGGACCAACAATCTGCTGGAGCAAATTTCTTCCTTAGAAGAAAAGGTAGCTGCTAATAAGGATGCAGCAGAGACGCTTCCAGTCTTGAAGAGTGAACTGGATGTGGCCAATCAATCCCTCGCTGACCTTAACAAGTCCCTACAAGACCTTCAGGAGCATCTCTCCTCCGCAAATGAAATGAAATCCAACGTAGAGAGCGACCTGGCTGAGAAAATGAAAGTGTTGTTGGCGTTGGAGAAAGAGATCAAAGATCTAACAGAAAAGATGCATAAAGAGTCCGAAAGCCACACTTTGCAGATTGAAAATATTACCAATAAAGAGAAGAGCCTTAAGAATCAACTCGAAGCCTCCAAGAAATCACTATCTGCTGCCAAGACAGAAGCAAGTTCCCGTCGCGAGGAGATCAGAACCATGAAGGCAACTCTGTGTGCTGCTTCGCACGGCTTAGAAGAAAGAGACAACACGATTAAGAGTCTGACGGAGAAGCTGAGTAAAGCAGAAGAAGAGCAGGTCAAAACCTCTGAACTCCTGAAAGAAAAAACTGTTGCCATGAATAAAATCAAGGTGGGTTTCTGTTTTGGCTTTAATTTTTTACAATTAACTTACCGAGAATAATCTGCGTTTCCTCACTAAGATCTTATAGGGTTGTTAAAGTATAATGTGGTTGTCATTTATTCCAATAAGGTGCAACTGGAGATGCTACAGATGGATCTAGAAGACAACGAGACGGCCATGAACTCTGTTGACAGCCACGTGCAGGAACTTAAAGACATTATAGCATCTTTGGAGGCCCAGCTTTCTCAGAACCAGACCCAGATGTCTGACATGGAGGCCAGGCTGGAGGAAAGCAAAGCCCAGGTTTGTCCACTGTTTTACACCGAAGTCTGGCATAATCTCCACACAGCGTCCTCTTTCTCACTCCTCTGCTATTCATCGTTTAATTTTTTCCAGGTCTCTGTCTTGGAAAACCGTTTAGATGAGGTCCAATCCCAGAACTCTCTGCTGGAGACAAAGTACATCACAGCCAAGGAAGAGTTGTTTGAGAGGACCTGTGAAATAAGTCGTATGGAGGAGGACGCTGTCAGGCGGCAGCAGCTGGAGGAGAGCGTTGCTGTGTTGGAGTCTAAACTCCGTCACATGAAAAAAGAAAATGCTCATTTAGGGGAAAGTTTCAGGCAGATTATTCAGGACAAAGACAACAATTTTAATGAGATGCTGCAGGAGAAGACCAGCCTTGAAGTTTCTTTGAAGCAGTTATTGGATGACAAGGAAGAGGTTGAAAATGAATTATTTCAAGTAAAGGCAGGGAAGGATCTGCTGGAAGCCAGAGTAGAAGAGTTATCTAAGCAAATCACACAGATGCAGGCCAACGTTCAGCAGCTAGCTGAGGAAAAACAACAAAAAGAAGCCAGAATGGATGAAATGGCTGCAAAAATCCAAGATGCTGAATCGGCGCTCAATCTAGTCACTGAAGAAAAAAACCAGCTAAATGTTACCTTGAGTCTGTTAAATGAAGAAAAAGTCCAACTTAAAGATGAACTCCTCACACTGATCTCTGAAAAAAGTGACCTGGCTACTAAACTGAATCAGCTTATGGAAGAAAAGCTTCAGCAGGACCTGAACAATTCCCAGTTATCTGAAGAAAACGTCAAACTACAGTCCAGTTTAAATGAAATGGTTGAAATAAAGCACAAATTGCACGCAAGCAGAGAGATGCACGAAGGTGAGATGGTTTCTCTCAGAGAGGAGAAGGAATGTATCCAGCGGTCCTTACTGTCCTCAGAACAAGAACGGCAGAGACTGAAGGAGCAGCTTGAGATGAGAGATGAGAGGACTGAGGAAGAAAACAGGCAACGGTGTGTGTGTGTAT
>JBAMHX010000001.1:20983038-20994457 GCA_037177515.1 Pseudomugil tenellus
GAAAGAAACTGTGTTGGACAGCAACTTTGTTGTATTGTCTATATCTGGAAAGACACAAATGTACTTTTGTGTTGCGCTACAGGAGTCAGCAGTTTGAGGTTGAGCAGGCTGAACTTCACCAGAAGCTTGCAGTCTTACAGAAAGAGCTGGTTGTGTTCAAGCAGCGGTATGAGACGCTGCTGGAAGAAGTGGGCCAACAACACACTCTCATCCAGCAGCTTTCAGAGAAAACTCCCAACAGCCACTTCCACCCTGAAGACTGTGGTGAGTTTCAACTATGTTAAAGTTTATTCAGCCTTTTTACTCAATTGAATGCAAAATGTTTGTGTAATTATCTGCAGAGGTTATCCCAGCGGAGGCAGAGTTTGGTCCCAGCATCAGTGGGGGTACTGGGCCCCTTCCAGTAAGCGATCAGCATCTGGTGTCTGACGTGTGCGACATGTCTCACCAGACTTTCAGGTACAGAAAGTTGCTGACTAAACAAAGAGGCACGTTAATGTTCTGGAGTTACTTTTTCTTCAGTGGTGAAAAATAAATGTGCTGATGTGCAGTGAGGCGAAACTTGTCTGCAACACGGATGTTACCGAGCGAGAGATGATCCTAGAGGCGGAGGAGGCAAGTCAAGCTGATGTGGAGGAAATAAAGAGCAGTGAAGAAGACCAGGCCCTTCATCAACAGGTAGAAACCATGTCACTACAGCTCACTCAGCCTTGTTATCTGATGTGTGTTTTGAGATGGAAATGCTTCATTTAGATCTGTCAGGATAACAAATTTTGCTGTGCAGTTAATAGTCTCAGGAGTTATTGCGATAAACGATAACATTGCACAAATCAATTAATAGTATAATTTTTAGAATACAATAATAATTCCATAAAAATACCAAGTACACCCTTTCAAAGAATAAACATTAACTCTAAAGAACATTTAGCTTGATGTGCAGACTAGTTTATGGTCTTCCAGGGTTTCAACAGTGTGGTTATTTTGAACAAACGGCGGCTGTATCTCAGGAGGAAGAACAGTCGTCGTTGTGAGATCGATTCCAGGGCTTCGCCTGACTACATGTCAAAGTGTCCTTGGGCAAGACAATGAACCCTAAGTTGCCCCCCGGGGGCCTATTGGGGTGCGAGTGTGTGCGTGAATGTGTACTATGTAGTATAAAGCACTTTAAATGTCAACGTAACTGGAAAAGCGCTGCATGAGTACAAGTCCATTTGCCATTTACCATTCCATAACATATCTGCTCTTTAAACACTTTGAGTTCTACAGTAAACTACAGTATATCTTAGTTTAAACATACACTTCATTCTTTATCACAAGTTTTTCACACGTCTGCTTTTGAATATTATATGAACAATATTTGGTTTTTGTTCTCCCACAGGCTTCAGAAGACAGTTTTAGTCCCAGCGATGTTTTGGAAAATGAGCTTGTGATCTGCAACTTGTCTTTATCTCCTGGTGAGGAATTTATCTGCCCGCAGCTTCATGATTAAAGCTTCTTTCATGTTCCACACACCTTAAGACCAAGATTACACCACTTTTTATGGTTAAAATATTTAGAAAGATGCAATAATTGTGTTCAGTGTGTTATAATCGCATTCAATTGAATAATTTTATCATTCTGTTTCCTCTGGATTTTGCTTTGGTCTGCGACTCCCACCTAATACAAATGTTTTAATTCAGAGGAAACATATTTAAACGTACATTTTCTCTACAACAGAGTCATCGCTCGTACAAAGCCTCAGCCATTACAAGGAAATGCTCTCAGGAAAGGAGAATGAACTTGTGAGCCTTCGTGCAGAGTTTGACCTTCTTAGCTCTGACCTCGAGCTGAGAAAAGAACTCAACTCTGAAATGAAAGCTCATGTTGAAAACCTGGAAACGAAAGCTCGTGCTGCAGAAGAAGAAGCGTGTGGTGCAGCACATCAACTGAGCATTGCTTTGGAGGAGAAGAAGAGTCTCATTCGTGAGGTAAGAGGATGAAATAAAAGACATTGTCAGACATCGTGTTGTCAGCCTTGTAATGAACACATATACCAGTACTCGTGTGTGTGTGTTTTTATCATTATTAATACTTTGCGTTCTTGTTAAGCTGACTCAGCTGTCAGAGGAAAAAGAGACGCTGTCTTTACAACTCCAAACGGCCAAATGTCAGCTGGCTGATGTGATGGAGATGCTGGAAGGACTTGAGATGGCCAAAGGTTCTTTATTTTTTCTTTAACTTGCACGTGCACTCAATAACAATATGCATTGGACAAGAAGTTCTACTCATTCATTATTTCTCTGCTTGGTCCTGTAGGTGGATGGGATGAGAAGTTTCTTCAGCAAGAGAGCGAGTTGAAGAGGGTTCGCTCTGAAAAAGCAAACCTGGAGCAGCACATCCTGGGGATGGAGGCTGAGCTGGAGAGCATGCAGGCTGAGAGCGCCAGGCTGAAGGATGATTTGGGAAGTCAAAAGAGGACATGTTCAGGCATGGAACAACAGATAGAAGCACTTACGGCGGAAGTGAGTATTCTGCCATAGCCTGGGAGACTTACTTGTATTATGTTTATTATGAAAAATAAAACTCAGTCTACTTGGATTTCTAATAAAGAAAAGAAATAAAAATAAAAAATCGGACATCATAAAGCTTTTATTCACACTGTTCAGAGTAGCTGTTTAACAATGTGTTATTTCTCCAGACAATCCAGCTGAGATCTGAAATTGTGACCTGCACTGAAGATCGGGATGAGTTGAGTCAGTCTTTAGGCCGCTGGAAAGACAAAGTTCATAGTTTGGAGAAGACTAACTGTGACACCAGAAACTTGATTTCCATCCTGGAGGATGACATCCGAGCTGGAAAGAAGGAGCATGAAGGCCTTCAGAGCGTTGTGGAGAAACTGAAGGAAGAGAAGGATCAGGTAGTGTTGGGAGGAATTCACAAAGTGTACTAAATATATTCTGCAACAATTATTAGAAGTGAACATACTCCTTTGTTTGAGTGCAGTATATAGTGATGGTGTGTTTTTGTTGAGATACTTTGTGATACTCTTATCAATTACTACAAAAGCAGAGTGATCCTCTCCCACTAGCTTTTAATTAAAAATATAGTAGCATGAATGGTTGCTAGTTCACCGCTTTGATCCTACTGGTGAAATAGTTGATCACAAGTCAAAACATAAATGATTTAAAGATGACGTTTCTGTTCCAAAGATGTCAAAACATTTAACTTAGCAAAGACTTAAAGTTTGTAGTACCAAAGAGCTGCAAACCCTGCAAAACCGCTAAAAGTGGATTACGTTTCTTTTCCACCAGATGTTGGTGCAGATTAAAGTGCTGGAGCAGGCAGTTTCTCAACAGCACGGGGAAAAAGAGGAGCTACTTGGATGTCTTAACCAAATAAAAGATGATCGCACCTCTGCCAGTCAAAACACTGAGTCCATGGTTGGCAAGATACAAGTAAGAGACAAGTTTGACACAAAGTTTGTCATAGCTGGGTGTGCAGGGAATATTGTAATTTGATTTTTTTTTTTCCTATGTCGTTCAGATCTATCAAATAGATACAAAATCAATAAAACTTATCTCAGCTTCTCATCTCCATTTTCCTCCTCAGGCTTTAGAGGGAGAAGTGTACCTTCTGTCACAGTCTTTGGAGTCTTCTCTGCTTGAGAAAGGAGAGATCGCTTCTCGTCTGAATTCCACTCAAGATGAAGTCCAGCAGATGAGAACTGGCATTGAGAAGCTTCAGGTCCGCATTGAGTCAGATGAGAGAAGGAAGAAGAAGATGGGAGAACTACTCAAAGGTATGTCAGATCCCAGGAAGGACTGGAGTTGTTGTTAACTGGTATTGCTGGTCTAAATGTGGCTTTTTCTGTAGCTGCCCAGAGAAAGTCAGACTCCCTGCAGGATCGCATTGATGCTCTAGAGCGAGAGAAGGAAGATTTAGAGCAAAGTCTGGAGGAAGCTGTGATGCAGGTATTCAACTTCAAACACTTAAAAATGGAAAAGAAAGAAAAGACTTCTTCTTAAAATATTTTAGATCTAACTTTGATGCTCTCATCCACAGGCTGAAACAGCCAAAGCTGAGCTAGAAGAGGAGAGAAGAAAGGTACCTCTTTACCTAATAACATTTATGCATTTTTCTGTATATCGGATGTTTTTATGTTTTAAATATAAACAGCTGCTCTAAGGCATCTTCCTAATCTGTCTATTATGCTTGTCCTCTCACAACTCCCTGTCTTTTAGGTGGAAGAGGAGAAGAAAGAGCTTAGCGAGAGATTATCTGAGCTCTCTGCAATGCTGGACACCCTTAGATCTGAAAAAGCACAGATGGAGAGAGAGCTGGAAGCAAAAAAACAAGAGACAGAGGAGCTAAAGGCAGCTAAAGAAGAGCTGGAAACAGGACTGGCAAAGGCAGAGCTGGACAGAAGAGAAGAGGAAGAAAGACAGAAATTTCAGATAGAGGAAATGGAGAAAGGAATGAGGGAAGAAACTGAAAAACAAATCAGACAAGTAGATCAGCTCCAGGCACAGCTGGAAGCCTCTCGGCAGAGAGAGATTTTACTTAAGCAGAAGACTGCCGAAACAGAAGGAGAAAAGGAGAAGTCTCAGTCTGCGTTGGCAGAGCTGGAAGAGGAGAAACGACGCCTGCTGAGTTCTCTGCAGGAGCGGCAGACAGATGGAGAAGAGTGGGAGAAGGAAAGATGCAACCTAAAGACCCAGGCTGACTGTTTGGGAGATGAAATACAGGAGCTTAAACGACTAGTGACTGTTAAAGAACAAGAAATGCATACTTTGGAAAAGGAGAGGGACAAGGAAGCAGGTCTGAGGCAATCTTTACAAGAATCGATCTCATCTCTTATAGCTGAAAAAGAACAGCTGGAGGGAGTAAACAAACAACTGCTGGAGGAAAAGGAACAACAGGAATCACGCTTGTTTACATTGGAACAAGATTGTAATAACCTGCGCTGTGCTTTGATGTCAGTAGAAGAAGAGAAAAGCAGGCTGGTTCAGGAGAGAAGTGTGTTAGCACATGAGAAAGTGAAGCTTCAATCAAACCTCTCCTTAACAGAGAATGAGATGCATGACCTGAAACAAACTCTCTCTTCATTAGAGGAAGCAAAGGAGGCAATAGGGCAAGAAAAACATAGTCTGGAGGCGGAGAAGCAACAGCTGGAGGCGGAGAAGCAACAGCTGGAAGCTTCCCTGAATTTGGTTCAAGGCGAGAAGCAGAACCTCTCCTCTGCGCTCTCTTTGCTGGAGCAAGAGAAGCAGCAGGTGAATGATGTGAAAGAGAAACTCACAGAAGAGCAGAAAAATCTTCAGACAACTGTTGCTTCCATGGAGAAAGATTTGGAAACGCACAAGCAGACTATCTCACAACTCGATGAAAAGGTATGCAGACACAGATCAAATCAGGATCTATGCAGGGCTTTAAGCAATAGTCAGGCTGCTGCCTCTGCTCACTATTGGAGAATGTTCTGATATTTAATGGCTCCAAAAAAAAAGAAAAAACATAACTAAGAAAAAAGGCCCAGAAACATGCACTGTATCTTGGAAAAAAGGAAACGTATTTATAGCCAGGGATTTTCCTTTAATTCCACTTTATCCATGCCTTCCAGGTGTCAGAGATAACATCTCATGCAGCTCGTTTGACTAAAGAGAGAGACTCTGCTCTGAGCAAGATGAGCCTGTGGATGAAAACCTGCAAACAGCTGGAGCAGGAGAAGCAAATGATGCTTAGCAGCTCCGGTATGGATGTCTAACATCAGCTTTTCCATAGAAATTAAGCCAAAAAAATTTGATTCAGATTTAAGACACGTTTATTTTATTTTTCCAAACCACATTTGTGTTTCAGGAGAAGAAAAGAGCAGCGAGGAGGTGCGGGTCGAGATAACCCAGCTGAGGGCGGAAGCAGAGAAGATGAGGATAGAAGTGGAAGAGCTGAAGAGCGCCCTGGCGGCTAAAAGCACCCAGGCTGGAGACAAACACAAAGAGCTGATGGAACTTACAGCCACTCTCAATGAAAAGAAACAAGAAATGGAGGAGAAGGACAAAGAGCTGAAGAACACAAAGAGGGAGCTGGATGATTTGAACAAACTTCTTGAGGAGAAAACCCGAGAGGCTGATGAGAGTCTGGACAAATACTGCAGCCTGATTGTTAAAGTCCACAAGCTAGAAGAGTCCAACGATGCCCTAACAACACGACTGCAGCAGGTGTCTGCTAATGAAAACAACAGCCATGCTAGCATAACCGACAGCCGTCGGCGTTTTGCAAGGAAGTCTTCCTCCAAACACCAGGAAGAAAGACCAGAGGCCAACACTGAGAACTTCGCTCCCCTAACAGCTCCCAGGTCTCCTCAGATAACCACCGGAAAACGAGGTCATCGTGACATCAGCGACAAAGACGGTGTCCAGGAGGCCCTGCACAATCTAACAAAGAAGATTAAAGCTAACGCCATGACTACACCTAGATCCAGATGTGAGCAGGAAGATGAAGAGTTCAGACCAGAGGGACTTCCTGAGCTTGTGCAGAAAGGTTTGTAGTATCCTGATGTAGCAGGAAAGCACTTCGGAGTTGATCAGGAGTTTTCTGTCCATACACCTGCTATTTTCTCATCTGTGTGCTCTCCTGTGTCAGTGAAAAAGGCAGTCATTAACTCCTGATGTAGGCGAGCAATCTAGTAACACGAGTAATGAATGCACAAAATAATAACTCAATGTGTTGAGCCAAACTCCAAGATGTCACCTAAAACTTGATCTTATTTTTTGCACCACTAATTGTTTTTTTTCTCAGGTTTTGCTGATATCCCACTGGGGGAGGCAAGTCCATTCATTATAAGGAGAACCACTACAAGGCGATGCAGTCCTCGGCTGGCTGCCAAGGAGACTGTACCTGACAGCAAGGTGAGCGACAGAGCCCACGCACACAATACTTCACTCTGTTTATCTTTTTATTTTAAAAGCTGGATTGATTTAATAAACTTTCAGTTTGCTGCTTTGCTGTCTGAACACAACAGTATAATTATAGTTACACTTTTTAAAGGTGGTATTATTACTGTTTATATGATTATATTATAAAGCAAAATGTACCGAAACATGTTGATTCTGCTCACTTTTGACTTTTTTGCATTTATGTTATTTGTTGATTTGTTGCTGTTGGATTTTCTGCATTGTTTTGTTTAAAAATGTTTTATTACTCTCAGGTTTTGGGGCCCAAACTTCTCCAGAGTCCCTCAGCTGGTATATCAACAGGAACGTCCATCAGGACCGGCATGTCCCCAGGCGGGAAGGAGAAACATTTGCATTCTACACTGAATTTACAAAATGAATCTGAGCAAACAGAGAAGCAAGAACAAGGAGACAACTGTCACGTCCAGTAGATCAGATTGCACATTAAGTTGGTCGTTGACTAACCTGCACAACATATTAGTTTTTTTTTTTAATGTATTTAGAACCTAAAATGTAAACTTTTGGGGGGGTTGGTTTATTTTTTTTGTTAAATCACTTTTCATCCTGGACTGGGACCTTGTTGTCTGCACTGCTAGCTGATAGATCACCATCATAAAAAATATGATTAAATATTATCCTCACTGCTCATTATCTTCATAGCATTGGTTCTTCATTGCAATTGTTGGATTTATTTCTTTTATTAAGTTGCATCTTTTAAAGATCCCATAATTTCCTCTTTAAACTATATGTTTCATTTTGTATATGTTAAACTGGCTCTTTGTGTCTTTAACAGTCTTGTTAGTCTTTTTTCTGGTGTCCTTTTGTTTCTGTTTGTTATGGACATGTTTTATAGTGAACCATGTTTTTATAGTTAAATGTCATCCATCTATTAACCCTGGCATATATTACCCGAAGGTTAATGGCAGCTAACATGTAATAGACTTTCTGCTTTCAGTCTGTACTTTCTTGTAGATATTTTCTTTAAAGTCAAAACAAAACATTTCTATTTCTGATTATTTAGATACAGCGCAATGTTTAGATCTTTGTAAATAGTCATTAGTGCAAAAGTGCTTTTATAATCTTTGTTTTTTATTAAAGATTTCGCTACTTTAATTTATGTGGTTGCTGTTATATATATATACACACACACACAATTCCGGTTTTTGTTTTTTATTTTTATGATGAACTTTATAGCTACGGCATATGTAATCCAGTACATTTGTGGGGGTCGACACTGCATGGTCACCACAAGGTGGGGAACAGGAGTTGTGTGAAGTCGTGTTGTGGCTGTGGAAAGAGTGCAGAGAGAGTAAGGTGTTTAGTTCAGGATCCAGAGTTGTTTCGCAAGGCTCTTAAGAAAAACTTCAGCTGAGTCAGCAACATGTACTTGTTTTAGTAGCTTAAAACTTGGGAATACAGAATTTACTCATAAAAGACACGAGCAACTAAGGTATAACTATGCAGGACGCATGTTTATTGTTAATAATATAGGGATTTGATGAGATCATGTGACCCAGGTTCATAAGAGCCACAAATATTCAGATAATGTGCTAAGGTTAATGTTGGTCTCACTGCTCTGCCCCTTATATTCCAACTGATGCTGTTGAAATGTCACAATATCCCCCAAATAGGGATAAATGCAACTTAAGAATCAGTTGTGTAGGCAGGATTAGTTTACAATTAAGTAATATAATTTTCATAAGCAGCCACAGTAAATGTCTGATGGAGTCTGTTGCTACAGCTAAAAGAAGTAATGCCAGATCCAACATGTTGGCCATACATTGACTCAATTCTGTTATAGAATTCTGATAAGACCAAATCTCAAAAACCTTTCTAATAAGTGTATGTACAGCACTTGTTGAGCTGGATACACTATTTAGTCATACATACCCAGGGACTGTATATAAGTTCAACATTTGTAAATCACTATCTTATTATTAACAACAATTAGTGAATCTGACCGAATTAAAAAACTATATGAGCAAAAGAAATGATATTTTTTTAAGCAATGATCTGTTTTGAAGAGGTTGACAAAGTTATTACACGGTATTTACTGTTGGGTGAATTTTGGGGTAATTTCTACAGTCAATGGTGAATACTTAAACCTGATTGGCTGCAGGGTGTCCGTTAAAAAGTGTTGTAGGACACCTATAAAAATGGTTCTGGTCAAATAGCCTAGTTGTTCTAAGTTATTGCACTGGCTCAAACGCTAGGTGGTAACCATGGCAACATGAACTCTGAACATATATTATCATCATGGTTAGCATGCTATTTCAGGTGCAGGCATTCACTGTAATAATTACTTCTTTAGCCAGAGCATGTTACCTTGGCAACGCGCTGCAACAACAGATATTAAACATTTCACTCAGGCACTTCTTGTGAAAAACGTGATTTTAACAGTTAAAAAATTAATAATGGGTTTAATATTTATTTCTTTCGTAGATGACTATGATATAAGGAAGATATTGCCCTTCGAGGTGTTATCAGAAAGGAATGGATCACCACGTCTGTTAATGTCTGATAATAGACACCTCATCGGGCATTTTCCCTTAAATAAACTTCAATAGACTGTTTTCTCAAGTATTTACTGCTGCAAAAGTATTTGGATGATCTTGTTTAGGACGTGTTCTCTACTGACCATTTCAAAGCTTTCCAGTTTGAGACTCTCATGAGGCAGAGGCATCGCTCACATCCAGTGTTTAAATTAAAAATTTCCATTCACTGTAAAAAAAAAAAAACAGTAAATTAAATGTCTACTCAGAAACAAGTCATTTTTACCTAAAACATTAACTATATATGTTATTATGTGAATGAAACTGAATGAAGTATATAAACTAATCACAACACAAAGCTTACTAAAGGTTGCCAAAACATTTATTCATTGATTTTCTACATAGCTTAGTCCAATGCAAGCCTGCAGACTGTTATTTTACACCCAAAATCAATACAGTTATCAATGAATATGTTCATGAGAGGCTTTAGTATAACATCCAACATGAACATACTCCCACCTTGACTGTCCGAGAAATGTTACTGTTTGTTTTGTTTTGCTTTTCTGTTTCTTCATATTGTTTTATTCGGTTAAGGATGGAGTTTGATGAGGTCTAATGGTATTAATTGATAGATACTTGTGCTTCTGCATTCATCAGGGCCTCCAGCAGGCATTTGGCATTCACCAATGCTGCTTTTAGTGTTTTGGTGCCCTGGAAAGGAACAAAGACTGTTGTATATGTTAAAAATGATTAGTAGAGTTTTCCTTCTGGGTGAACCTGAGGAACTCGGCTTTAAATCAATAACATTGATCTCCTTTTTCGACGTTAAAATTAGAGGTATTGATCTGAGCTGACCTTTTCACCTCTTGGTCCTCTAATGCCTCGTGGAGTTACATTTAGAAGGGGCACAAGGGAGTTTAATCAGTTTCTTGTCAGAAGATGTGTTGATAACAGAATAAAAATGAGAGTCTGAGGTTTTTCCATCTACCTGGTTAGTTCAGGGTCCTCACATGTGTCTGCCTGGGCCACTGCACGGCAGCGGGCGAGGGGACAGGAGGGCATTAGTGGGTTATGGGAACAGAGAGGAGGTGACAAAGTCACACACCTCGGACACGGTCCTGCTCTGATGTCTGGAGCCTTTAGCGGAAGCTGCAGTGCCAGAACCAACTCTGGCCCAGGACACGGGAAATGAAAAGATGGGTCTGCTGAGCTATGTTATCACTGGCACTGAGACTGGAGAGTGTGTGTTTGTTTATGCACATGTGTGTGTGTCTGTCTGTGAAACTGACAGACTGACTGACTGTCGATCCCCCTGATGTATGCATGATTTGTCCCATTCTTTACACAGCAACACTGTGTAAGCAGCTGCTCCCAGGCTATAGAGAACCACTGACAGGAAGTGAATGGCGGCTACCAACAGTAACGAGGATGATGGTGCATTTGATCTGTTTTAATCACTTACCTCTGTTATTTTTCTGCATCACTTTATGGTAGAAACTTTTTTCAAAACCTAGTTGTACACAATATGGTACTGGTCTCCTGCCACCTGGTGAACATCAGAAACCAGAAGATTACTCTACAATAATTTTGAAGCATCACATGGTAAACGTTTTTTTAGATTTTGTTAAAAGGTGAAATAAATACTTCAGATTTAAAAAATCTGACTTTTCTGCCAAGTTGTTCTCAGGACAAGCGTTAAAGGGGTTAAGACTTAATAAAAAGATAAGATTATAAAAGCTAACCTTTTTCCCTAACATTTATCCTCTCACTCTTCATCACATTTTCATCCTTTTATGTGTGAAAAAACATGATTATTTTACCTTCATATTACCTGCGAATATAACAGAGCGCATCTAGTTTTATAGTAGACAACTTTTCTTAAGAAAGAAGTAGCCCATAATATTTGGGCTTCATTTATCTGGTTTAGCTACTAAATTGCTAAATTGGTCCAAGAAAATAAAAATAAAAAATAATATATATAATTTTTAATATTTATATATA
>JBAMHX010000001.1:20999473-21009615 GCA_037177515.1 Pseudomugil tenellus
TATTAAATTTATATTCTTCTCAATCTAAAGAAACCAGTGTCCTCGTCCTTGACAGGAAAAACGGTCTCCTACACCTAAAAAACTAAACTGCATAATTTTTGAAAGTGAATTCAAATGGGTATTTCTAGTGTTGTGTGAAGTTGAAATAACTCAAAGTACAATATTAATTTGAGCAAAGTTAGGACAGCTGTTCAAGTCAACTCATGCTTTTGAACTGAAACATCTTGTGATGTTACTTTGAAAATATTTCTGAGAAGTTAAGACATATTATTAAACAAGTTAGCTGATTAGCTAACTGCATGAGTAAATATGAATAGCAGTCTCACGTTTGTCCAACTTAACATTTTAATTTATAGATTTAGGTTGACTTAAACATTTTTTGAGTAAACAGCTGTTTGCTTCACTTTTTAAAATGTTTTATCTGGTACTCCTTTAATTGGGAAGCCTTTATGACATTCATCCATTTTGTATGCTCCCTTATTCCAGTGCAAGATCACAAAGAACTGGAATCTACCCCATCATGCAGCTACGGCACACCTTGGACAGGTTGCCAGCACATTACAGGGCCGACACAGAGACAAGGATTCATCTAAACCTCCTTGCTGAGAAGAGACAGTACCGAACATGTTAAAGACAGAAACCTTCCTGGTACAAACATGAGCCTTTCTGTGTGAAAATTGCATGTGTGAGCATCAATGAGTGATTATCTCTCTGAGATATGAGACTACAAATTTACACACATAATTATGTGGAGACAACTTGTGCTCACAGATTTCCTGAATTTTTCACACAAGTTCAACTTAACATGAGTTAAGCTGATATTAGCACATGTCAACTTAACTACACACGTCTCAAAGACATGAAAATGTAGACCTGGATAGAAATATGTCAAAAGTTATTCTCTTAATTCAGGTTCAAACAACATAAAAAAATAAGCCTTGCAGCTGGCGGCCTCACCTTTACTCAACTATGTTTTTACAGTGTTGTATGATATGAATCCTAAAGGCTGTTGAAACAAATGCGTTTCCAGGGCCAGGTGTCATAAAAACCATAAATCTTACTGTTTGTGTTGAGCAGATACTAATCTTCTTCTCCCCTAATGAGACTTCAGTGTGGATGTTCATGTATCCGCATCCTCCTGCTCACAATGATGTTTAAGCAAAATCCTGGATCTAAAAAGGTCTAAAGAGTAAAAAATATTACTTTGGATTAAAAGAAGGAAAGAAAAAGATTTTTTATCCTCAAAACAACAGCAATAACGTATAGTAAATATCTGATAAAACAATTAGAGATAATAGCACAAAAATATCACCAATAAATGAAACAATAATAAGATGATGTTCCAACAAATGATTCGGCATGTGGTATCAAACCATCTGGAATCCAGATCTGAATCCTACATGAACTCTTGAAGAAAATGTGTTGTCTGTAATCACAATGGAGACAAACAATATGTTTACAAATTAAGCAAAATAAAACAAAAAAGAACATGTATTATTAGCGCTGCACAATTTACTGATAAACAGTTTAAGTAATGCCGGTCTTTATATTTTCCACTCATTTCCTACAACTATTCTCTCCATCTTTTCTCTATTGTCCAAATCAAAAGTTGGCAAATTGATTTTTATGTTGTGTCTGATCTTTGTGATAATTGTTCAGAGAGCCATTCAGTGCTCTAAATGCACCCAGAGACCCATCTGCCACAGATACATCATACCAGCACCAGCTGTAAGAATAATGGCTGGTTGCAGCAGAACTACTGGATTAGCAGGGATGTGATGGGAAAATCACAGAAGAGATCAAATTCCGCCATCAGTCCAAAGTAAACAACAGCTCACCTCAAAAGCATGACATGTGAACAGCTGCATTCAGCATCCCCCACCCCCCCATTAGTAATGCTGTCTTCATACCAGTGATGATGCTTTGATCTGAATTAACTTATAATTGAAATGTTATCATTCTTTATTTAATAAAACATACAAACAGAAATATCGGGCATCAACATTTTAATAAAAACAGTGGCTTGGTTCTTTGATCAAAAGTAAGATATCACTTATCTGAGTTATTATACTGAGCAGGAATGAGGATAATTAGCTGAAAAACTAACAAAACCATGTACATACTTTTACATGCACATGGATTGATCTGAAATCATTTCAAATCAACTCTTTTTTCTGCTATAAAAACTAGAAATATTTTCTCATATGGAAAACTGCAGAAATAATACTACAAACAATAATAATATGAGCTTAATCCTGTTATTCTCATCACTAATGCAACTTTTCCGATCATCTGATCGTAAGTATCTGCTCTCAGCTTTTACAGGCACCAAATAAAAATCTTATTTTAATCTCAAACATGTCCTCAATCTCTCCAAATAACTTTTAATGGTCTCCACAGTGACTGGCCCAAGAAAAAAACCTGTATCGTGACCTGTTATAAAAAACAGGCGTGCCGCGAACACAGATCCAACTTTTAATATCAGGAGTACTATTTGTTGTGTGTTTGTGTGACTTAATGATAAAAAAGCTTTAAGTGAAAGTTTCCAATGAGGAGTGCTGAGTAAAGCTTCAATTCCCCTCACAGAGGGAGGGGATTTGACTATGCAGGGGTCACAAAGTACCATAATGACGTCATTACTTGATTTCTTGGGGAAACAGTTCATTTCAGCAGCATTTGGGCTTATCACTACAAATCCTGAAAAAAATACTTTTCTACTTGAAATGTTCAATAATTGAGATGTCTCCTCTCGCTGGGTCCAGCCCGTTCATCAGCAAACCTCCATTTCTGGCCAAAGGGGTCAAAGTGCCCTGCGACTCCGCATCCTTCTCGTTCTTGTCCCGTTCGTCACTGAAGGTGGTGGAGATTGTCCGCCTGGGCAGGGTGAGTTCAGGGGCTGAGCTGAATCCCAGCTCAGAGGAAAGCTTGCGCTTAATTGACGCAGCTCGCTGGAACTTATCATAGATCTCAACACTAACTCGACGACGGGTTTCTTTAAACTCTGCAGAGACATTAGCTGTCCACTCTGCAGCATGAGCTCGAATCTCCACTACCTGCAGGAAGATAGAGACAGAAATATTCAGCCAGACAGAGACAGATGTTTGCTGCTGGATTCAATGCTGATGACTCTGTGAAGCTAAAATCTGATGAAAAATGTTCACATTTAACTTGTTAAAATACATTTATTACTACTTGTAATGAAATGATGAAATCTTTCGATCAGGCACAATTATGAAGCCATGTTTGTTTTCTCTGACTGCTATCTGCTGTTCCTGAAACACTTCACTGTCATCATCTTTATGTCCTATATGAACATATAAGCAACAGTTTTAAAGGATTATGGTCATATGGAGTAGATGGACAAACCAGAACCGGCAGCACTTCAGATCAGGCCGCAGCTGGGTGAAGGGCTGCTGTCATTAGTTAGAGAGCGAGACTTTGAAACGATGATAATGGATGAAAGTAATCTACTAATCTTAATGTTAGGTTTTGTAGAATACGGGCCAAGAAGACGTCTGTAGCTATGAGGAGTTTTATTATGTTTCTGTGAGAAAATGGGCCACGTTGGTTCAAAATGACCTCACCACAGAATGTGTAGAGAGTTTTACTCAACACACGAGAAATTCAGCTTAGCTGAAAACCTTCCTAACTGTGTATGAAATGTTTGCAGCCTTTACTGGAAAAGCTAGACTATACTGGTTTCTGAGAGAGAGAAAATGAGAACAGAAATACTGGGTTGTTTTTATTTGATATTTATCATTCTTGATGTTAAAAACGTGTGTGGAGTTTAGCTTTCTCATTTGTTATGCTCAGTTAAATTCTTAAAGTCAAAACTAATCTTTTCTTTGTTAGACATTTATGCTTAAAATAGTATTTATCAGCTCAGACCATTTTTTTTGTTTACAACTATATTAACTAAAACTAATGTAGTTATCCTTTTCACACAACTTTAATCTGGATTCAAATTGAATATTTTGAAGTTCAAAACAGAGAAAGAGAAATAAAGGTTGAGCCACGAGGAGACTAACAATCTTACGAACCAGGAAGTCAACTCAGTTGCATCAGTATGTGTTATTTGCATTTAAACTTGTTCAAACACAGGAAATCTGAAAGATGTTCACAACCAAATAAACCAAACAACAATCTCAAATAGTCACAATATGTATTTAGAAACTGGGAGAAATCATGTTGCAGAAAGCAAGCATTGGAATTAATAAGATTAACACAAGAATTTTGCCAAAATATTCACAATTAACACTCCAGAACATTGCTGTGATACTGAATATGATTCCATGTATAGAAACACTGTGAATCTTACATGGTATTTTACTTTGCTTCACCACTCAGATGTTTAGTCAGAATACCTGCTGTGACACGGGGCCATGACATGCATTAATAAACTGGAGCAAAACACAGTTTAGTATTTTGCCTGTGGGGACAGGTTTGTGCATACACTACTACTAGAGTCCAGTTGCTGTTTTAAAAGTTATTTTTAACCAAAACATGAATTTTAACCAATAAATGCAGCTAGACATCTCATTGTTGCTGCTATTTTTTTGTTCAAGGTTTTGATTTTCTTTAACGTTGCATTGCATTTTTTTAAAGGTCCCTTCAGCCAAAAACCCCACTTGGTGTCACTTCAGACCAACAATGCAAAACTCTGCTCATGTCTTCATCTTTTAACAGCATCACAATGATTATACACAAACACATTCAGGTAGTAAGATTATGGTGCATCACAACAGGACTTCAGCTTGAGAAACCAGAGAGGAAGCATGAGTGAACACTCACAAACGCACACTTAAACACACATAAATGATCAAACATCAACAGTCAATCTTTCATTCAATTATGTTAAAGTAATGCGGACCCTGTGCCATGTCATCATGTCATAGTGTTGCTTCCTGATACTCAGGAAGATGTTTGTTACTGTAGACAGAAGCTTTTATGTGCTCTTTCACTTTGAGACCTTAAGCGGAGCACTTATAGATGTTTCTTTCAGGAAGCAGCTAAATTTATTTCCCTAACTTGTTCTATATTTAGAGCTGAAACTGTTCTATATTAATTTTCACCTCACATTGCCTTAATGGTGCTTTCTCCCTCTGGAGAGGCACATGATATTATATGTGCTTACGTGTTTGGCAGAGACGTGATTGGATTTGAAAACAGTCATGTCAGTGAAACGAAATTAAGCTGAGGGCAAAAGTTGATGTGGAGATGCAACAAAGGAGCTCTTGCAACTTGTGTGTCACTGAACATAAGGATAGATAGAAGAGGTTCGTGGATTATGAAGAGTTGTGCAAAATAAAATAGAAGCTGCAAAAGAAGCTAAACTAAGTCACGGAGTGAAGAAACAGATGAAAACCAGGGTCTCGTACCTCCTCTTTTGTCCGCTTGGAGATTACTTTGAGCCAGTCTCCTATCATGCTTAGGATCGCAGCAAAATAAGCCAGTCCCACCAGAATCCAGAACCATACCACTGGTTTGTAATAGTCCAGATACTCTATTTCTGAGCCACCTAGACACACAGAGAACTAGTGATGAGACATATTAGCGTGATGCTAGGACATGCACTTTTAGACTATAGCTGTGCTGGATTCACCTGCCACAAAGTCCCCAAATCCAATAGTTGTTAAGGTTATAACCACAAAGTAAAGGGACTCCAGTGCGGACCAGTTCTCAATGTGCTTAAAGATGGCTGCTGGAAGTGCCACAAACAGCAGACAGCCAAACAGCACAAACAGCAGAGTGGATATGACCCGGATCTTTGTCTGACTGATGTCCCAGTGCTGGAGGAGAGAGGCAACAAACCGAGGCGCCGTTAGTGAACTGTTCATGGAAAGATGGCTGCTGTGTTTGGATAATAACAATAACTTTAAAGAACTGATACTGTTTCAGTAATATCTATATGATGATGTGCTATATCATTCTGTTTTAGCTTATAATGTACTGATTTTAGGCTTCATTGGTTATTTATTTATTAGTTAATTTGTCTGCTTTGTCTCTATCCATCAAGTGTTATTTCATTTGTGCCTTTGATAAAAGTTATGCTTAACAGTTGCTTTTTCTTTTCGACGCTTCATTTATTTTTTTTTACATTTTTTGTGAAGTTGTGGTTTTATCTAGGAAATTGAACAACTGCACACATTTTCATGTAGACAAATGTTTGTTTCTTTTTCCAGTAGCAACAGAAATCTTCAAACTAAAACAAGATGCTGTGTATTTGTGGAAGACAGGCCCTGACAATCACAAAACATCCTGCTGAAAAAACTGATTTGAAGTGAGATGTTAACCTGTCACTAAGCAGTGATTATATTATTCTATTAATTTGTCCTTTAGAGGCTGTATAAACTAAAACATTTGCTGGGGATAGTATTGTGGTTCTACATAATCTGCACAGAGCTACGCAGCTTTTGCAGACACACAATGCGCTTCTGTCCTCTGAATGCAGTCATGATATTCCCTGGTGAGTCCTTCGGGGGTCTTGAGAGCAGCAGAATGAGCAAATCATTTTAAACTATGTTTCAGCTACACATTTATCTTCTTGCTTAACATCCCAAATGTAATTCTTTAACTTTGTAACCTTTAAAAATTTACCACAAACGGAATTAGTCTTGATGATTTTTTTCTTGATTTTTGGCCTTGTTGAACCTTTTTTTTCATTGTTAATTTTTCATCTTAAAACATTTTCTTTATGTCAGAAATACTGTTCAATATAAATAGAGAGTTTGTTTGGTTCTGGAGAACCTGGGTTCGGATCCCTAACATAGGTGAACCCTGTGAGTTCATGAGCAGATCACCTACATGCTGCTACCTGAGTGCTGAAACGTTGCAGCTCATCGCTCTGTAATACATCTAGTAAACCAGATTTCCTGATCTTCTTCTTCTTATTATTATTATTATTACAATAAGCATTATTAACAGCAGTGATTATGATAATGCCTTCAGTGTCACATTGAGACATCTTTAGCATATAGATGTGTTAAACCTAGAGTGAAAATGATTCATTAACATAAGCTGACCTTCCCAATCCTAGTAAATCAACTCAGATCCTCCATTTAGTGTCTTCTGTGTTTTTTTCTTCCTGTCAGTGGTTTATATATCATCCCATTGTCTACAGAGTAACTTAGCCTGCAGGATTCCTCATACTTTAAATCATTATTAACTCATTAACTTGTGGTCAGTACTTATTGATTGCATGGCAATGTGTCATTAACACATGGCCGCATAGTAATAATTTTCTTTGCACTGTCACGGGGGCGGGGGCAATGAAGGAATAACCTCAGAGGTGAATATTCAATTTAACACACCTAGATAGACAGGCTACTTGAACTCACACATATTAAAATAATGAATTTATTTAAGCTCTCTGTGTATTTCTGTATGTGTTACTATCATAGCATGTTTCTATAGTTTGATCAAACGGGCTATTCGCTTGTGTGTGAGTATGTGTTACTGCAGACTCACCACAAACATCTTCTCCACTTTGGCAATGCCCTTACCAAAGATAGTGCCGAGTTGATCTCCAACACCTGCCAAAAGGAACCCAAACAGAGGAATCCCTAGAAGAGCGTAGACAATACAGAATATCCTTCCACCTTCTGTGTGGGGAGAGATGTTTCCAAAACCTGCAGAGAGGACACTTAAAAACTCAGACGGGGAAATACATACATTTCCATCTGAATCAGGTAGCTGTTGCATAAAGACCAACTCATGAAGCATCTCACATGATGATAAGATCAAATTAGAAACAAAACAAAGCAACCAAGACCCTAAAGCTGCTCCGTGAGGATTAACTGACATTCATCTTTATAGATGAATGTACAAAATTGGATAAAAATGGATGGTATGTTTGCTAGTTTTATTACATCCAAGATGCAGAGCACTATTACTGTTATGTAGTTGTGGTTAAAAAAAATCATTTTGCTACTTAGTAATTATTTGTTAGTAATTTTTAACATTGTTTTACTGCTGCACGTCTCTGCTTGACAGCACAACATCTCCCTCACAGACAGACGATGACTCCTGCTCTCTGCCTTCCTGGAAATCTTCTCCATAGCTGAAGCCCGAAATGAGCCCAAAGCTCTGAGAGGTTAGACCAGGGGAGCCCAAGTCCGGTCCTCAAGATCTACCATCCTGCAACCTGTAGATACTCCCCTTCTCCAACACACCTGAACCAAATAGTTAAATTTTCTCTTCTGCATGTCATTCATCCTGGTAACAACTTGATTCAGCTGTGTTGGGTAAGGGTTGCATCTAAAATTTGCAGGACTGTAGATCTGAGGACCGAACTTGGGCTCTCTTGGGTTGGAATGAATACAGTGATTTAATTTTATTCAGATGTTGGAGGAAGAAGGACCGTATATTTGGACTTTTGGTAAACCAGAGCTGGGATGACTGCCTGGTAAGACTAGAATAGTGGGAAATAAAACAATAAGTTAAAAACTGACCCGAAGTTTCTGATGGGTCCATTTTCCTGCTGCATGTCTGCAGGAAATAAATAAAACTAAAGAACCAGGTTGCATTATGTTCTTACCAATGGTTGTGATGACTGTCCCTGCAAAGAAGAAAGCAGAGCTCAGGTCCCACAGGCTGCTGTGGTTGCTCAGGGTACCTGCAGGGTTCACCCCAGAGCGGATCGCAAACACAACTTGCTGAAGAAAGAAAAGAAAAGAGTTAACTTTCACAATGAACTTAAGGAAAATAGAAGTTGTTTTATTTTCTTTCTGCTGTGAAAATGTTGGAACTTTGACTTCATGTATAAAGGGGCGGCCTGTGATTCCTGCCAAGCAAATGAAGGATTGAATATGACTAACCCCCCCTGTGAGAGGGGCATAAACAGCTGGTAATTAGACGGCCTTCAAGCAATATGGTGTTTAAGAAAATCTGTAGAAGGTTTTTCTGGTTTTTATAGCAAACGGCTTCATACTTTACTCTTTATGTTTGTAAAGCTGAGGAGCTGTCCATGGTTCTGAAGCCACTGCTTTGAGCATGAGTGAAAGGGTCCTGTAGTCTAACAACTGAATGTTTTTTCTCATTGCACTGTAGCACGGGGTGGGGGGGACAATCCCGATCCTGGAGAGCTACAATCCTGCAATGTTTCCTGCAAGGAGTTTCCCTGCTGCAACACACTTGACACACATCAGTCTAATTAAGAGCCTTGTGCAGATTTGGACATCAGACTCTGCACAAGTCTAATAATTACTCAGTATATTCAGTCAGCTGTGTTGCAGCAGGGAAACTCCTAACACTTACAGCACTTTTGCTCGAGGCAGGAGTTGCCCGCCCCCCACCTCAGGAGTTCACCAGAGTCTGTTTCTGAACACATTTGAGGTGATACATAAGTATTCCTCATGTTAAACTGTTTTTTATTTGACTTTATTCAAATGTACATGATCCATTTTGGGTTTTTTTTTTACTAATTACTTGTGAGTCTTGAAAATATTTAATTCAACTTTCACTTTATATAAAGCTGGAGAGGTACAAACCTACCTATACTTCATCATTCCTTAATGCAGTTCTGGTTCTCAGGACCCCCCGCCCTGCATGTTTTAGGGACAACCCTTCTTTAAGAGACTTGAATTAAATGAATGGCTCACTAACAAGCTGCAAAAAAAAGTGATGGGACCTGAGTGTGTTGTATTAGGAACACGCCTAAGACATGCAGGGGGTCCTGAGGACTGGGACTGAGAAACGTTGCCTTAATGGGTTAAGTGGGTGCTATATTTAGCATTTATTCACCTCAGACATGATCCCTCTTAATGTTCCGGTTATGGTAAGTAATCTCTGAGCACAATTACTGAGGTCAACCAACTAGCAGGAGGTAAAAATGACAGCATAAAATGGTCCAGAGGAGAAAAGTCTGAGGAACTTCATCTGAACCTTATTGCGATTGTGCCCAGTCCGCAGTAGGAACTAGTAGAAAGTAGATACTGGCTTGGCAACACCTCATTTGACAACTACATTAGTTTAATATATGCAGATCCGTTACAACAGGCAGATCCTTATGGTGTGCTTGTTGTTGCTCTTTGTCAGATCCATTAAGATAATTTAGAACTTTCTTGCAGATTATTATTATTATTATTATTATTATTATTATTATTATTATTATTATTATTATTATTATTATTATTATTATTATT
>JBAMHX010000001.1:21020290-21038069 GCA_037177515.1 Pseudomugil tenellus
ATATATAGTGCACTACTACTATATAAATACTATATAACACTACATATAGAGTAATCATCCTTCCTTATACTCTGCTATTATGTGGAAGCTGTTTTCTTTCTCTTTGGCAGCATAAATAAAAAATCACAATTACCTTTAATAACAGTGATCACAAAGAAATGACACAATGACAGTGACCCAATATTCACAATACCATGACCCCCAAACTGTAGAAGCTTAACGTAATGAGTTATTTCAGTCATAATATTATAACATGTTAAATCATCCTGACGGGCATCTTTATCCATGGAGAGTAAGTATTGAATATTTACTCTTGAGCCCTGTGACACTGCAGTGGCCTTTTCCTGTGAACAGCAGCAGGCAGCTTCTCCCACTGCACAGCAGTGTTGGCATGTATTAAGAGCAACAGGACATTTGTGTAGGCAGTAACAGCTTATTCTGTGTGGTGTAACCTGCAACAACAACACTCCTGCTCTATTTCCAGTTTTCCTCATTGTGGGTTCATTTGTCTTTCCGCAGCCAAGACAGTCCAAAGTTACTTGTAAATTAAATAAATTGCTACTATACACACAAACATAGTCATTCTAACTCCTGCTAACACAATTACAGAGTAATCTTCCCTGCTGTAAGAGAGTGTCGGTGGGATGCTTGTGCGCCAACCAGCTGTGAAATAATGAGCTAGCAAGGTGCTTAGCAACTATATAAGTCATGCAGAGATGTCTGAGCACTTTAAGACAGCAAATGATTTACAGAACTGATTATTTTGTTAACTTGTAGCTGGTCTTTCCCGCTTGCCCTGCCATACATCTCCCTTTGAGAAATAAAACATGAAATTAGTCAAGAGTTTTAGACTTGGATTTTGTTACTTAACAATTGAGCTGTGTGCATCTCTGTGTGAGTTGTAACCATAAGACTGTCTGGTTGTATCTGTTAAAAATCAATGACTTGCTATTCAGTCAGTGATTAACAATATTATGATTTAGGCTAAAATGTGCTTATAATCTGTACTATTACACAAGGATTACCCAATTAATTAATATAAAGATATAATTTGAAGTCATTGAAGAAAAATATCCATTTGTATTTTTGGTAGTTTAATATTATAGAAATGTATATTCTGTTTATTTTCATATACATTTATCTTCATGTTAATACTATCATATAATTATAATTGCGTCGATATTAATCTGTGAGCAGAGCTAGACTCATATCATGTATTCATGAAGACTTTGCAGAACGTCTAACTCTACTCCAAAGAAGCTGTAGTCCGACTCCAGCTGCAGTCTTATTGAGGTGAGAGTTAGTTTAGATGACTTCAGACTGTTTTCATATGTCCATAACACAAAAAAGGTGGCTGTACTTCACCTGGTACTTACACCATCTACAAAGCTTCTGTATGATTTTCAACAAGTTAAAAAAATAGTGGTTTGCTGTAGAAATCATACAAAATATTAAAGATGTGAAAAGTCAACAACCCATCAATAATGATACAGTTTTATTTTAGCTACAGCTACAATTTATGCTACTTCATGACATTCAGGTAGCAGAATTATTCTCCCCTACTGGCAGGTTTTTCTATTTGCATCTGAGAATCTGTTCAAAGCAGAGATGTCCAAGTCCAGTCCTGCAACATTTACATACATACCTTCTTCAACACACCTGAATCAAATAACTGAATTCTTTCTTCTGCATGTCATCCAGCTCTGCATATTCCCGACTAGGAGCCGTTTATTTCAATCAGCAACTAAAAGTTGCAGGATGGCAGTCTCAGGATCGAACTGGTGCACCTTTGGATTAGACTTTTCACAAAGACTGGAAATAAATGTATTGTGATAAGGAAGGTAAGCGGTATGGACAGGGCTCCCCTTACCCTTACTAATGAATCTTTTCTGTTCGTATAGGTGAAAACTTTTATGCATAATAGGAATAGTTTTATTTTGTGCAGTAAAAGCAGTTTTTTCATATGAAATGTAAAGTCATTTGTAGAAATTAGACTATTAAAGGCTCTTTGGATGAAGACTTGGAGGGGGCGGGGTATGTTATGATACATAGCTGATAACACATTTGAGTTTTTACTTCCTTATAATTCAAGCACGTGACAAATTACACATTAATTCCATATTAAATTATGACACAATTTTTAATCTAGTCACCATCCTCATGTAAATTGATAACTTCCTATATGAGCCTCATAATAATCTATGTAAATATAGTTACGGCGACATCTTGTGGTCAGATGGTGGCATTGCGCACAATTTGAGCGCGTTAATCTCTCTCTCTGTGTGTGTGTGTGTGTGTGTGTGTGTGTGTGTGTGTGTGTGTGTGTGTGTGTGTGTGTGCAGGTTTGGACCATAGACTGTAAAATACTGTAAAAATGGTTTGAACTCGCCTCTAAAGAATATGTCAGACAAGACTCCTGATTCAGCTGCATTTCTTCATCTTATATAAGTTTAAGAGCTTCAGTTTTCTGAGTTTACCTTTAAAAATTAAATGTCTTTAGGAACTCTTGGTGGTCAACCTGCTTGTTCTTCGACTCCTTTGTAACTATTTCTTTATGACAGCATAATTACAGAATAAGATGAAAGTAGTTGGAGTTCCCAAAGTTTCGTCCTGTAACATTTATTTGCTGCACAAATTAAACTGTGTTGCATTAAATAAATGCAGCTGTAGAAAGTCCACCCATATAGGACTGTCAGGTCAAATAATAGGGAATATCTCTCCCTCCCACACAGACTGCAGCGTGAAAGAGATGTAAGGCGGTGTCGAGGTCACTCCACCGGAAAAAGATTATCGCTGAAGACGTGGCGGAGCAACCCGGACAAAAAAAAAAAAAAAAAAAAAAAAAGAAAGGAGAGAGGGACAGCTTGCGCAAGCTCGCTGACACGACGACGCGTCTGTTCCTCCACGTGGACCCTGTAATTGACCCAAACATACTCCGGTTTCCTCGGCAGCTTGGGGGCGCGCGTGCCGCTTCTACTGCGCAGTGCAGACCGGGAGGACAGCGCGAGCAGGACAGCACGGGACAGAGGTGTTTGGAGATTGTAGCCTCTAACCTGCCGGGAATCAACTCTATTTACTGTCCACAGGCTCACTATGCAGACAGGTGAGTCCTGCATCAGCCCGGGAACAGGTTCTAGCTTGTTTTCATTAGCTGTGGAGCTGCTACACTCACACTTCATACACTTGCATATCCAGTTTATTAAAGGCGCGGCTAACTACCAAACCAGGAACATTAATGTAAAGAATAAGTGTTCAACCAGAAAGGATCTGTTTCTGTTAAAGGAACGCTGTCCGCAGTGAGTCGTGAGTTGTGGGAGCCTAGCATCGATGCTAGGCTCATGAGGAAGCTGCATGTTACACCTGGTTTATTGTTTGTTTATGCAAATCAGTGTTACACTTCTCCATCAACCACCTCCTCCATTTCACCATTGGGGAAGCAGATGGAGGCTGTGCTGAGCTATGAATATAGTAGCCTAATATATGATTTTTTTTTACATGTATTGTTATTATCATAGATTATAATACTATTGTTTGATTAAGACTATAAAGTCTTCCTTCTGTGTAAAACCTCTGCAGAGACTGGCTTTGATGTAAGTCTACTTTGTACATCACTACTGAAGCAATCCTGCCAATACTTACATATACATACATAACTAAAGATATCAGTTATAAAAGTCTTTATTCAGTGTGATGTTACCTGACATGAGGATGACCTGCACAGGTGAGGTGTCAAACATACAGGCCAGGAAGCCAAACCTCCCTGCAGAGGGTCCAACCTGGCCAACATGGTGAATTTGGTATATATGAAAACGACATCAGGGGAGCCAAAGTTCGGTCCTGAAGATCTACGATCCTGCAACTCTTAGCTGCAACCCTTGTGCTACACACCTGAATCAAATGAAACTGGATGATATGCACATGAAGTCATTTAGCTATTTGCTGCAGACATGTTGGGAAAATATTTGCATTCAAAAATTGCCGAATGGTCGACCTTAAGGACTGGATTCAAGCACCCCTAACAGAGATGATATTCACAGTAATTTTTTTCAACAAAAGTAACTGTAACTCCTAATTCTTCCAATGAAGTTGCATTTTTTAAATAAAAAAAACATTTAAGGCAGGGACATTACTTGACACTTGTACTTCTACGTACTAAGTAGAAAGAATGTAGCGTATTCATTCTTTATAGGTTATTTTGCTGGGTTGGTTCACAGGAGATCGGATCATGCTGTATGTATATATCCTGATGTAAAATGAGCTTAACATCCCTGATGCAAACAACAATATGGTTGTATACTTTCAGGTGTGCTCATGGAGTCTCGCCTGGACCACCTGGTCCCATGTGTTGTGTCGCTGTCCCTGCTCATCCATCTGTGCCTTGCAGCACCAGGGCTACCTGGGTCAAATAGGTAAATGCAACTTGCTCCTTTTGGCATTTAAAGCAAATCATAAACATTTTTAGTCTTTTAAATGAGTACTTTATTCTGCAAGAATGTTTCTTTTTTTATCTTTGTTAAATAAAAATAAAGTTATCTGCATATTTTTCATTTTGACAAGAAGTTTACTTTCACAAAGACAAATAGATGCTGGGATGTTACTTTAGAATGACCAAAATTAAAACTGGATACTTAAATCAGACTTCTTTCGACATGTGGCAAAGAAAGATATATGTTAGAAATTATGTTACAGTAATAAAACCAGAACAGATCTATTCAGGTTTCTATTTGTTTTTCTTACAGAGAGACCTCAGTTAATGCCTATCCTCCTCCTTCTGCAATACCCCCCAATCCCTTTGGCTCTGGAGAAGAGGAGCGCAGGTGAGTGGTTCTAGTTGCATGTGCAGCGCATGCACATTTAAAACATTGAATTATATTTTCATTTTAAAAAAGAACAAAGAACAATACTTTCTCTAAAGAGATTTGTCAAAGTTAAATTATATTTGAGTCAGATTGTTTTCTCATTTGGTCTGCTGTCATACTCTGGACTTTGGTTGCTCTGTTGTGTAAATGATGCATCCAAAAATCATGCAAAGATAAGATTAGATATGCAACAACGACTTTATTTCCCAGGTATAAAACACATGGGCACACTCACGCATGTTGAAAATGAAATATCAGCTTAAATCACTGTGATTTAACTGTAATTTCATTTACCCGTCTATATTAAAACCACACATTCAGTTTTCTTTATGAAGAAAACTCAGGGACGTGGACGCCTTGTGAACTCATTGTAGTTTCATACAGTTCTTTAGTGAAAATGTTGCTGCAGTGGCTGATAAGATTGATGGAAGTGTAAATTAGAGTCTGCTGTGTGTAAGACGAGATAAACGTTGTAGTGAAGCGGGTGGTATTTGCACCAGCGTGCACAAACACTTGACAATAAGCTGGTATGCAGTTTGGCTGGTTTCAACTGAACCAGAGGGTGTTTTTAAACACAGCATTTTTTATTATTAAAGGATGATTTAAGTATTGATGTGATGTTATGGCTAAGAACATTACATCAGCTAAAGAAAGTGCATAAGATAAATGTTGTTTTATAGAAAAGTAATGCACATCATGGGCTATAGTGAGGTTATATAATCAAGGATGACTTCAGAGGATGAAAACAGATTACTGCGTATATATTATCATTTATTTCTATAATATTTCAACCATCGAGCCGTACTTGCAATCAACACATTAATATTGTATAATGCAGGTCTTGGGGTCTTATCACTTCTTACCTTTAGAGGTGTCTTGAATGTTTTAGCCTGTTTGATGATGACCCTGTGACCTTATTGTAATTATTCTGAATATTTTAGATAAAATTTGTCCTACTGTCATTGTTGATGATAAAGAAATGGATGATATGTTATCAGAATATTTCTTTAAAAAAAGTACTATAAAGCCAGAATGTAAAGTGATACTTCTTACTGAAGACAGATCATGCTTTCAATAAGGTCACACTTGTTTTAAAGTCATTATAAGTATTAGAGTAAGCATGCTACACTACTGGTGATATAAACTATGTAACTGTGTGACATTAATGCTTGTTTATTTCCTGCCAACTGTACCAGAATCACTTGAAATTTTGCAGACAAATAATCATTCAAATGCATAAAAAATGTTCCTTTAGACTGAAAATCTAGTAAGGGGGTGGCATCTGCTTCTGGTATGTTTGTGATATGCTGAGTCCCATGTTGTAAATGGCATCAAATAGTGGGACAATATTTGTACAGGTTGCTGCAGAGATACATTCAATCCATCCTTAAGAACAGCCAAGGAGGTCCAGAAATCACTTCCTGGGAACAAGGTAAACAGTACCTCCTATTAATGATAAATATTTACATAGTAATTGTCTTTTTTGCATCGATCTTGTATTGGAGATGCTGTTTATTTTTCATTGATGACTTGGATTGGGATTTTTTATTGTTGCATTCAATCTAATTATTTGTACACCTGAAAATTTAGAAATGCAATATAGATCTTTTTAGGATTTGGAAATGTAGAGCAGATTCATGTGATACAGTGTAATGGAAATAAATTTAAGGGATGTACAAAAATAGAAAGTTTTCTGGCAGAACATTTGCCAAGCATTATATCAGATTATATCAGATTGGTTCTGTTGGCTCCATCGGGTCGTGATCACCAGCTCTCGCTGTAGTGATTCGCTGCTGAGTGTGAACCTCCAGAGCTGGGGGGCTCAGAGTAGAGCCACTGCTGCTCCACATCGAGAGCAGCCAAATGAAGTGGCTCGGGTTAGGATGCCTCCTGGGTGTTCCAGGCACGGCGCAATGGGAGGAGACTCTAGTGAAGATCCAGGACGGGTGAGCTGGTCTGGGAATGCCTCGGGATCCTCCAGGATGAGCTGGCGAATGTAGCTGGGGAGAGAGGAAAGTCTGCGACCTGATCCCTGATAAGTGCCAGAAAATAGATGAATTAATTGATAGGTTAAAATTATCTGAATTGCAATATTTAAAAAAAAATCTTTCCAATTTTGGTAAAACATCTTCAGTTATTGTACTCTGTCTTATAAGCCATTTAATTTACTTATCAGAGTGATAAGCGAAGATCCATCAATCTATCTTCTTGTTTCAGAGGTGTTCTTCCTATTTCGTCTTTATGATTATGATCGTGGTGGATTTTTGGATGGACTGGAGATGATGAAGCTTCTCTCTGACTATAATTCCTATCATGCGCCTGAAGCAGAGGCCAGTGAGCAGGTAAGCAGGAGTTACAGTAGGTGTCTGTGTTTGAAATGCCACAGTGCTTTAGTACATGCATTTGCACTTGCAGAATATTTAGCATGTCCGTCTGAGCTGATGTTCATATGTCCTTGTGTTGGTTTCTGTGTTTAGGTGGTATCTATGGTAGATTTCTTACTCCAAACTCATGATCTAAACCATGATGGTCTGCTGGACCCTTCTGAGCTGCTGTCTCCTTCAGTAACTCACACACAGGTACTTGACAAAAACACTGCACAGACTTAAATTTTTATTATCACATTTTTGATACATTGTAATTTACTCAGCATTGTTGTAGTAAAATTGTATAACGTTCTACTTCAAAGGCCTCAAGCAACAGACATGTCCCTTCTCAAAAGCAGGAGGTGTCAGTGGATGACAAGATCACAAACACAGTTACTGAAGAAGAGAATGCAAAAGTAGAGGACAAAGAAGATGAAGCTCATAAAGAGATTCTGCCTGCAGAGCAAGAAGGAGCACAACAGAAAAAAGAAGAACCTGTAAAGCAAGTTCATGAGCAAACTAAACAAATCCCTGAAGCTGCTGCAGAAGGACAGGAACCTGTCCACAAAGTTCCTGTACACCAAGGACAACCAGAGATATAAATACACAGACATTTGAGAACACACAACTCCATCATCCTGGACTCTTGTGTTCCACCTGTTGAAAACTGACTTCTAACACGGGAAACTTTTTAATCTTGTCCACAAATGGTTGTTCTGTAGATCTGAAAGCTGTGCGTGTCTGCTACTTCTACTCTGGATTGCTGATAAACATATAGAGGAACTCTGTTAGAACGTTATCTGTTCAGAGTACTTCTGTCTTTTCAACAAAATGTCTTATCTCCGCTGTTAAACACAGAAGTCCTGCATTCAGAATCTTTCCATAACACTAAAAGTTATCATGAACTCAGACATTAATTGTCATGAAATGAGAAATACTTTATTTATCCATTTTCAGGGAAATTCAAATTGTCATTATGTTCAATAGAAAATCAAACAAAAAGTTATTGAATTATCTTTTTTTAAAAAAATAATGTTCTCTCATACCCTGAATTGCTAGCCACAGGTATTTATGTTAAACTTAAATTACACAACCACAGACTTTAGTTTTTGCATCATTGCATTGTTTTTATCTGTAGAACTAGTCTCATGAATATCCACCACTTCAGTTTGCACAATTTTTTTCTGCATATATTGGTTGACTGGGTTGTCAGTCTTGTTCCCAGCATGTGTTTTGCCTTTAGCTATTATAGAAAAGGATAGGTTTCCAGTCAGCTCAGTGGAACCAGTTGTGTTAAGGCATGCTGTCATTGTTTTATACAAATAAACAATGTCTTCCTTATAATTATATTCTAATGCTATGACAATTTGCTTTGGTTTAAACAAAATAAATGTAAATAGCTAAGAGCCTTTGCTTCATTGAAAAGTTAATTTAAAAAAAACCCCCACTGAAATAATTAAATATGTATACCAATCCCTTGAGATCTATTTAAATTATGGAAAAGTTTGATTCTTTTGAAAAACTATTTTCTTCTAAAAAATGGTGGTTGGCATGATGATGTGGTTATAAAACTGGGACAAAAATAAAGCAAACATTTCTTCCTTTCTCTTCCACTTCTCAGTTTGTGTTAAATTTGCAAAAGTTAGTTTAAGAAACCACAAACAATGGAGTAGGTGTATTATAATAAAAGTTTATACTTTTTTATGTAATACCTAGTGTTTCATAGTGATAGAGGGCCACAAAATGTTGTAAAAATGAATAAAATACATGAGAAAATATGTACACAAATGAATACAAGGAAAATATGTACAATTTCTTTGTTCCTTGTATGTAAACCGTAATGTCTTCCATTGAAGATAGACGAATTGATGGCTGCGCTAACAATTTAGGCTGTTGCTAGGCAACATGACAACAATGTTGCTGAGCAAAGATGGCGGAAAACTCAGGTTAGAAACCACTGGAGTTTATTTTTATTGTTTAGGTTTACTAAGAGGTTCGTAGATTTTTTTAAATAGGCCCATTAACAGTAATTTTTCTACAGAAAGTGTATATTAATTTATATTCTCTGTCCTATCGCAAATCATAGTGTCGGATATTCACAAGAAGATAACGGGAGCTTTTGAAGCGTTTGACTGCGAGTCTAACAACACCGTGGACGTTCGGTTAGTAAAGTTTCAAAATTGCTGTAAATGGATGTGGATGTTCTCATTGGCCTCTAGTTAAAATATTGTTTCGTCTTTTTTAAGATAATTCATTTGCATTTCTAGTCGAAGTACCACTTGTATTTTCTCAACATGAT
Organism: Pseudomugil tenellus; assembly: GCA_037177515.1. Lineage (NCBI taxonomy): Eukaryota > Metazoa > Chordata > Actinopteri > Atheriniformes > Pseudomugilidae > Pseudomugil > Pseudomugil tenellus. The sequence continues at coordinate 21,029,815 of JBAMHX010000001.1, forward strand.
GTTACCTACAGTTTTCAAGTCCTCTGCAAATGAGAAGATAATTCTACGGAAGCCGAGAACGGCCGTGGTTTACCATTCTTCTTTCTTTTTTTAAATAGTTATCTCGAAAAAAACTAGTTAATTATTTCGTTATCTCCGGATAAAGTGACCGTTTTTTTAGATAACGAGATCACTAAAATGTTACACCTGATTTTATTAAACAAAACTCAGCCTGACAGCTGGGGGCTACACAGTCATTGTGTAACTTTGTCAGGAGTGATTGTTAAAACTTAATGGCAATAAACATCGTAATTTCAGTCTTGGTCAGACCTGATAAAATTAAATCTGTTTTATTGATGAGTTAGGCATACATCCAACTCGCTTTGGCAGAGTTGCAGTTATCGCGTAAAGAAAGCTGCCATTCGGCAGGTTTTATGCTGCTTATTCAGAAAAACTCCAGACAAAGAGTTTGTTTGAGAAGAAATTCTAAAATACGATGTCCTAATACTAAAATACTTTTTGAAAATAATGAGTAATGTCAGGAACCAATGACTTTGCACATGAGGAAATGAATAAAACTGCTAAAAAATGATAGCTGTCGGCTTCCATAAATTTCCTAAGTGGACAGTCTTGTATTTTTGTAGAAGGTTGTTACGCTAACCCAAAAACATTAATCATCCTTTGTATTTCCAAGCATTTTACTTTTTTCTGCTTGTTTCTTTCATTATTATTATTAATAGATAGAGATGATTATTGGAAATGTTGTCTTCTGTAATGTAGCATGCAAGAGAAAACTTGAAACAGTGAGATCTTCATGATTTTATGTGATTGCTGTTTTCTAGAGAGATTGGCACCATCATCTGTTCTCTGGGCTGCTTCCCATCTCAGGCAGACCTCCATGATGTCATAGCTGAGGTCAGACTAGGGGTTACTTTTATTTTGGTTTTGTTCTGGTGAATATTTCAACCATTTTGATGAACCAAAAGAGGCTCACAAATGTAAAGGGATTTCTCTGTATTATATTTATTAACCACATTGTGATTCCTATTATTATATCCCTGAACACGAAGTGATTAGTTTATTAAAACCCTTTTTTTATCTAGGTGGAAGAGGGCCAAACTGGATATGTCCCTTTGGAGAAGTTCCTCCCAGTCATGACCAAAATACTGATAGAGCGGAGGTAAGATATGTTATTTCTAGTCTTCACTCGTGGCTATGCTTGTTGTTTATTTAATGGCGAAAAGAATTCATAAAACTAGTTTTAAGGATTTGGACATTTTATAATACATATATATTTTACAGTGAAGTTTGATAGTTTATAATTCCTTATAATGTTTTGTGTTTTTATGTGAACTCAAACTGCAACACCATCAGAAATGCTGCTTATCGTTTATCATAAATTGTTATATTGGTGACGGCAAATCATGAAAACCCCAATCTGTGTGATCTTCAACAAATTACAGACTGGGAGTTTTTTTCTTCTGGAAAAGTAGTGACTTTCTTCTTACAGTCCTTATAGACAGTAACATTATTGCTCTTCGGACATGTTAAGGACATTACGATTATTCACATTTTTAGAAGTTATTTAGAAGTTACCCCGGGTTTGTTTGTGAGCTCACAGACTATTACATACCTTTATGTTTCATCAGTCTCGAGAAAGGTAAGTACTAAATTCATATTATTTGTACACAAGCTCCTCTGTAAGTTGGAGTTTAGCTGCTTTAGAGATTTACATTTTTCAGTCTGATGAGCGTCAGCAAAGGAAGTCAGAAGTCACTACTCTATAAATAAAACTGAGGACACAACCTTGTCATTGTAATTTCATATTCAAATTAGTTCTTAATCAGAAAATTTGTCCTGCATTTTTGTAAAAAAGTAGATAATTTCCTCTCAATATATTAATTTATTTTAAAGTTGTAATATTGGACATTTATGGAGGTCCATTGAGAGATGTATACAGTAGTATTTATAAATGTATTTTATTATAGAACTGCATGAAAATAAGAATTTAAATCAGTGTTTGAAGTCCTTTTTCCACTTCTACCCTGTTGGTTGGGCTGATGGTATTTACTCAGAAACCTTGAAAAACCTAATAAAGTCCATTATTTGGCTTGGATATTACTAACAAGGTCTACTTCATTCTAAAATGATACATTTATGTGTTAGGTTTCCTCCCATCCCTGAGTATCGTCTGCTTCAGGCCTTTATGGTGAGATCAACTACAGTTTCTTAATATTTTAAACAGAAACTGGTAATATCTGAAAATGACATATCCTATATCTACTGTGCACTCAATACCATCAACAAATTTACACCAAGATCAGTGTGATATTTGCTCAACCATAAACATATCATTTGTGTGTTTCCAGGTTCTGGACAAGGAACAGAAAGGATACCTGGAGGCTGATGAGCTGACAAAGTACATGACACAAGAAGGTACAGACACTGCTTGGAAAAATCAGATGAAAGAAAACAGCTTTTCATATTTTTGCATGCTTTGTTTTGCCAACTTTTCCTGTTTTTGGTTGTCTTTAAACCAGGTGAGCCTTTCAGTCAAGAGGAGATGGACGAGATGCTGATAGCTCTCACTGATCACAAGAGCAACCGAATCTATTACAAAGACATAATCAGCCAACTAATCATTGACCCCAACATGTAGGCAATGACAATATGCATCAGAATAAAGTGAAAAACATTAGAAACACTTCCTGTTTGTAACATATGATCTCAAAAAAACAAATGTAGCCATTCCTGCCTGATGTTCTACTCAGATAACGATCTGGCTGTTCTGCAGGTTTGGAAATGTGCTCCATACCCAAGAAGAAAGTTGTATTTAAAGATGGCCTGTTGCAATCCCAAAATCCCAAACCCAGAAAGTAAACAGATAATGATTAAACATGCTGGGTCTTAAAATAGCACATACTGCATGCAGTCTCAGCCATGAACTCAGTGTGAAATTTTGTAGGCTTGTTTTATATGGAAAAGGCTTCATTTAATCCCATGTACTAAAGATGTATAATTCCCAGATATATGCGGATCATATATTAAGATCTTTCAAATAATTTGTCAGGAGTTCATTAAAGTTGCGAGTCGAGTTCAACAAAACCTCAAAACTAAGTTATAACGTTTACTTGCAGCAGTGGGACACAAAGGCCAAATGAAATTAGAAAATGTAAAAATAAAAAAACTAAACGAAAAGCATCCATTTCGTTTGTGAAAAAAAAACAAGTTGTGATGTTTGATACTCTCGTTTGGCTTCATACCCACAGAAACAACTTATATGCTGTAATAGATTCTTTAAAAATGCAGTTTGCAGCCTAAATGATCATACATTTTGACAACAAATGGCTCCCTGTAGAATAAAGGGAAAACAAAGCAGTTTATGTCAGCATTCTGTATTGATTGAACATGCACTAACAGTTAAAACATCTTTAATAATGAATGATATGACTTATCTTCAGATAAGTGTTGATGGCAAACACGAGATGCTCCATCCATGAGCATGAATCCATGCTATGGTATGATTTCAATTCACAGTAAAACAAGTAAAACGTAATCCTTTTGATATCTAATCACTGTTTAAGAAAAAGGCATCAGCAAGAAACAAACAGTAATAGAAGAGGTCTGTATTAAACATTGTTCACTACAGACACACAGGAAACAAAATAAGGCTCATTTATCTCCAGCTTCACCAAATAGCATCAAGTCAATAAAGTCTCGATGCAGAAAAAAAATGTTAAAGGGATTTCCAGACATAAACACATTTTTTACCTCACTTTGCAACGAAATCAGCATGTTTCCTGTTAAAGAGGGTTTTCTCTTTGACAAAAGTAGTTCATCTGCATGTTACATCAACACAATTTGTTTTCATGGAATGTTTTTGTACATAGTGAACGAAGGGAAAAAATAAATGGCATATTCCCTGCTAAGTCCTGTTGCATCAGTAAATACAAATGTGAATCAAACAGATTAAACAAAGAAAAGCATTATGATGGTCATTTAGCCACATTTGCCTTTTATTACCCAAAGTAATAATTTATTTCAGAAACAGACCCATACATACCAGCTATGACTTAAGCATTGGTGTAAAATATAAAGAGGCATCCAGCTGAGTGCCAACATGAGCGTTCTGCGTCTCTACACAACACCATGGCTTCAAGTACAGATGGTAATGCCCTGTGGAAAAACTAAAGAGAAGCTTGTGCTCCACTGAATCCAACCAAATAATGAGATGCAAATATGAGCAACTTTTCAGTAACTGCAGTGATGTCTGTGGCAGTTCCTACTGGTGTCTTGGTCCGTCATTGACTGCAGAGGTGATGAAGGAACGCATGGGAAAAATAAAATGACAATGATAAAGAGATGTAGAAATGGAAAGACAAAGCGAAATAGCACAGAGGTAGAGAGAAAAATATTGACATCATACCCAGCTACCAACAGTGATCTCATAACATCTTTGCATTATTGCATTGCAAATGAACCACACAAGACTAACCACATTAAAACACACCCTAACCACTATGCACACTTTTCACATACACTGGGAAGAACAGGAGCTTTCCACTGGAAGTCTTTCTTTGCCTTAGAGGATGAGACAGAAGAGGGAAAAGGCAGGATAGCTTTTCAAATGAATGGTTCAAACTAAAGCTTGGCGTATGTGAAAATATTTTACTTAAAGACACAGTCAAAGGCTTGGACACATTTTCCCATCCAAACCTTTGACTGGTACCGTAAGTGAGGTCAAAGGTTGTTCAACACCTGATAAATCTGATAAGTGACTGGAGATTCAGACATATCTGAAAGGACTAACTGCATAGCTGCACCCAGGTTAAAATAATCATTTAGAAAGAAATTGTGCAACTCAATACCAGGACACAGACATCCCAAGTAGGTGCAAAGAAAAATCTGGGATCTGCATCTGTTATCCAAACCTCATCCCTCTCAAATCATCCTGACAGACTCGAGTTTTTAAGGCCACAGAGAAGAGTCAGATGATTGACCACAATGGCTTTGTCTGCTGAATCTGCTGGGGACAGAGATGGATCGCATTGACTGGATATTTTGGCTCTAAGAAAATCTATGTGAAAACAAAAAGGAACTGAAATTGGCAAATACTTCTTTAATATTAGTAATTATACTTACACACTGCAGATGCAAGGAGAACAAAGCAGGTTATAAAACATACCAACCTTTACCCGAATATGAATGGTTTGAAAATCTGGTTTGAATAGAAAACATTTAGCAGATTTACTGCTTGCATTCAGACATTTAATCACCTGAAAAAACCAAAACAAAGTTGCTATATATACCAAATTTGGTGACCTCTCCTCATTAGCTACCACTGTTTTCCATCATCTGATTCTTCTCACTGATAGCAATGGCTTTCTCATCAACCAGGGCCATGAGCTGCAAACGTAATAGCATTAGCCTGATACCTATTTCAGTACCTGACAGCTAAAGTGCATCCCTCCTAGATCAAGTTTCTTTAGTTACACTTATGCTAACATCTAGTTAGCCTTCCATGCACTCAAACACTTCCTAGTGTCCCTTTTTAGATCTGCAGCACCAGGCCAGCAGCTGAGACGTTATCTCCTCCACCTGCAGTTTGGTACACCTCAGTACACACCAACACCGGAGCCACACAGATCTCATAATCCTCCTCATCCCAGCAGCTGACAGGCCTGTTCTCCTGCAGAAGCATGCGCTGGCTTCCTGCCCGCAGGCTAACAGAGAAGGAGTCGTCCATGAGGAGCCTCGCCTTGCTGGGGTCAATGTCATTTGAGCCGCAGACATGACGGTTAGCTGTGAGCGATGCTTTGGCAGTGGCTGACATGGTGTTCTTCCACTGAGAGCCACGTGTAACTATCATGGCTTGAAAGGCCAGCGTGTGAACATGGAGGCGGGTAAGAGGCTTAGCCTTTGTTTTAGCACTGTTCGTGTTACTGTCTGCAGCCGCGTCCTTGTTGCGCTGGTTCAAAATGCGATAAACTTCTCGCATCTGATCGAGGACAGTAGCTACACGAGGGCTTGGGTCTGACAGCACGGTGATGTTGGAGCCTTTGAGCAGGCTGAGTAAATTAGGAAGTTCCTGTTCATTCATCCCTAAAGAGTCCGCCTGCAAAAATTAGGATAAAAATGAAAAGTTAAACCATGTTTAATGGTCAAATTTAAATAGCTGTCATAATAAATATAAATATTATATTCCAATTTGACTTGGATCGTATTAAAGTTGTACTGAAAAGACTGATAATGGAAATAGTGATTGTATTTGGTGGTTAAGAATTACTAGTTTTAAGTATTAGCAAAACATTTTCACATCTATGGTGTTCTGTTGCGATGCTTTTCTCTGTGTGCATGTGAGGAACCAAATGTATGCAAATACAGAGAGGACCATTCAAATCTACTCAGTCAAATTGTTTAGTTGACAAACATATTACAAAAATTTAACTAAGCATATCAAATTTTAAGTTCCCTGGTAGCACCTCAACCCTTTCACTAAACTGCTTCATCTTTCTACCCTGAACACTGTACGTTTCATGATTAATTCAATAAGACAACTAAATCATAAATGATTCAAATACATACACGTGGGATAACATAGTGAAGAAGGTCCTCCATTATACTCTCTTCAACAAAACTCGCCATCTCGAAATGGACTCCGATCTTAGGAGATGAAGAGGACAGCAGGTCTGCGAGGTGGGAGAGGAGAGCCTCTCGCTCGCCTGGGACGGAGAGAGAAAACAACAGACGTTCAGACAAAAGTTTAAAACCAAAAAAAGGAAAGATGCAAAGGGAGCGACGAGAACAATTAAGAAAAAGACACAACAGGAAAAAGGAAAAAACATAAAAAAATACAGAAAAACACATCTTGCATTAAAGAAGATCTGGGGTCTGCTGTTAGTTTTAAAGAACTGCTGTATGAAAGCGATTATCAGCCTGCCTTTCTCGTTCTTTGTCCTCAAGCTACTGTATTGACTAAAATTGAAAAGCTGTGGTCTTTAAAAATTCCTCAGCCATGTGTGACAAAGTTCAGCGTTTCCTTTCCAGCTTCATCTTAATTCTGATAAGATTCTGCTTTAAATGAGTAAAGTACAGAAAAACACAAATAAAGGTGTCAAGAAACTCACTCAAGGGGGGTCAAAGTATGTGCAATGAATTATTTAAAATAACAAAATGAAACACTGTATATTATTCTTTATGTTGTTGCTTTGCCTGGAACTGGATACAGCACTTTGGTTCAACTTTGTTGTTTTAAAAAGTGCTCTATAAATAAAGTTGGATTGGATAATAACCTAAATATATCATGCTTGACCATTAAATAAGTTAATTAATCAGAACAAAGATTTCTTTTACATAAATACTCTAAAGACAATTTTGATAAAATGTAGTTACATAACTGTAGCCGATCCTCCGACCCACTGAAGGAGTATTGAAGTATTTCTGTACTTGCTCCAGACTTTACATAACAGATGGATCATGTGGATCTTGCTGATGCACAAGTGTCTTACAGTTTAACATTACAGACAACTCAGACGCTCACATGCTCATACAAAATCTGCCAGCTTCTGTCAGAAGACTGTTTAAAACATTATTCAACATCACGGTATCTTTTAATAGTCAGTTAATCGTGTGTGTTATTAACACCATATATTAATACTTGTTAATAAATAGAACAAGAAGGTCCTATTTCAAAGTTACTGCAACAAAACTAACTTACATCCAGTGATATTTACAACGTCCTCATTTAATCAAATCAGAGTAAAATACATACCCAGCAGTATTATAGAAACATAAAGCAGGGACACAACTGCAAAGCTATCTGCAACAACATACCTGACTTGAAGGGGAAGTTGTCCATCATCTGCAGCCCCCCCACCACTAGCAGATCTGGTTTGAAGTATTTGAGTTTCTCAGCAAACTCATCCATGGAGGCCAAGTAGGGGTTGTGGTAGTCACTGTGGACGATATATCTGTACAGCACAAACACATGCAGACAAGCACATTCAACCACAAACCGCTGCAAAAATCTGGTTTTATGTGCTCAACAGATATATTAAGTATATGTATGTATATGTGTGTGTTTTTTAATAAAAAAATGACATACCTGTTGGCTCTTCGTGATGTGTAGTGCCCCCAGTTAGCACCAGATGAATACTCCAGGATCAGATGAATGTCTTGCTCATCTATCACTTCACCAGCCACTAGAAAGAAAAGGGAAATATTAAAGTAAAACATAAGATAGGGGAAAAAACAGCACATATACATATACATATACA
>JBAMHX010000001.1:21046645-21066370 GCA_037177515.1 Pseudomugil tenellus
AGACACACACACACTATCATATATATATATATATATATATATATATATATATATACACACACACACACACACACGTGTATTGTACCATTTTGTACATCCACATCCATTCACTAAGTGAGGGACCCAGAAGATGCTGCTTACCCCAATTTATTTGAGCATATCTAAAAATCACACCGACCATAAAAGTAGCATTGATGAACCAGCATCTAACATATTCAGTTCCCTGTCACTTATTTTTAATGTAATTTTATGTAAACTTAGATTACATCTCATATAATACAAGCAGAAATTTGACATTTGTCAGGATACAACTTTAAATAGATTTTAGAAGCCAAAAAGCAAAACAGTATGAGAGGAGAATCTGTTAACCATATTTGGAGGAAATAAAAAAAGATATCTATCTATCTATGTATAAACTTTAATTTAAACAGATTATTTTAAAATGAGAATGCATTAGTGTGATAAGCTCACCGATATGGGAATCATAAAGTCCTCCAGTGACCAGTCCTTCCGTAGACCAGAAGTCCCAGGCGGCTGAAGGGTAACCACCATTACATCTACACAAAGAATATATTTAAAAACAGATTTTTCACCTTTACTAGCTGCAAACAAAAAACACACACTAGAAGCATTCAACATAACACTTCTGCTCCAGCTACATTCATCATTCATAGTGAGATTGTTGAAATTTTCTGGTAAAGTCTCCATTTGACATGTACCAAAAAACAAAACCAGTGAAAGTCTTCCCATGCTGCTGCCTCTTACCCCATGCCACAGCTGTCACAGCAGGTCAGCAGATCCTCGGAGGAGATCTCCACACTAACTTTTCCTTTGGTGTGGATACATATACGATCAGAAATGGCCTCTGCGGCACCAAAAGCCTGGAAGAAAAGCAAACAAGCCAGATTAGACTTTACAGAAGAAATAAAGTGATGAAGTTTTGGTAAAGATGCAAACATCAGATGCTATTTTCTTATTTAGGGGCAGGTTACTGCAGGTTTCTCTCACCCAGCAGGATCCACAGGAGCCCTGGTCTCTGATCTCCTTAAGAGTGGGACAGTTAGGCCACTGCTCTCTGGCATCAAAGTTTTCAGGAAGCTTGAAGTCTCCTGCATACTGAACCCTGTAGAAACGGTTATTATTGATCTGATATTGTTTAATAGTCGCTGTTGCAATGTTTTGGCTCAGTGCCATTAAAAGCACTGTCACAGTCGCCATAAGAAAAAACTGTTGGTGAGACTCACATGATGGGAAGCTTAGGTCCCTTTAGCATCGTCCCACAGAGTTTCTTTACATAACTGTAGTCAACATTATGGAAGTTGTGGCCAGCCTGCAATATACAGATGCAAGTTAGTGACACACACCTCTGTAATCCCATTTAGTTAAACTAAATAAAACCTCACCTTCCACGTAGTATTGATCTTATTGATGTAGTTGACCATCTCACTGGACAGCGGGTGGAGGTGGGGTCTGGCCAGGCTCAAGGACAAGCTGGCAGCAAACAGGAGTGCTGCACACCACATTGTGTCTAACAGATTCAAAAAGATGACAACTCGTTACTTTTGTAACTCATACACTCTGAGCTTCAGCGATTCATTTCTGGATTACCGTAAATCTCTTTTAAAAAATGAAACTGCAGGGATGCAACGTTACAGTGACAAGAAACTGAGGAGTTTATGAAAATCCTTAAACATGGAGAAATATGTTCAAGATGTTCTTCAGTAAATGCTTTGCTGTGCTTAAAAGCCAGATGTTCCCATTACTTAGACACACTCCTCAATAGACCAGCAAAAAGGCTTCACAGCTGACTGAACATCATTAAACTGGTTGAAGCTACAAGTGGAAGCAGAAAAACTCTCCTTTCCTCAGTCATGCTCATCAAAGTCCCCTACAGTGGGATTGTTTTCAGAACATGCTAAAAAACACCAGACAGGGCCAGTTTTTCTGTTTACAAGACTACATAGATATTAAAAGCATTACAGGTGTTGGAATTATCAGAGGAAACAGTTAAACATGTCATGCATAGCAGCAAGGGAAAAGTAGGTTTTCATCTAAATGTTTCTACATGTGGTGGAAGTTTTATCTCTACTGGCATTTTGTTCCACATGTTTGCACCATAGCGGATAAAAGCTGCTTCTCCATGTTTAGTCTGGACTAGTTGATCTGACTATGTTTCTAAGAGCTCTGCTTGGTTTATATTATCTGAACATATCACAGATGTATTCTGGACCTGAGCCGTTCTGGGATGCGAGTACTGATGGAACATATTTAGTACACTGAATCTGCTAAAGTACAAGTTTGTTTTTGTTTTGTTTAAAAAGTACCTTTCATTTTTTCTTTATTTCAAGAGAAAGCTACTCTACTAATTCCCATTTTTATATACAACTGAAGTGATGAGAAATAAATATAAGAAATTAGATAACTTCCATTAGACATCATAAATGCAACCAATAATTAAAAAAAAAAATGGAGCGAGCTCACACTAAGCAAAAACAGGAGGTCCAGCTAGATCAACACCAGTGCAGACATTATGCTTCTTACATGACACAACAGAGCAACAACTTCAGCAAAATTACCATAAAAAGTACTAAACTAAATCTCAATCAGTCTGCATCCAAACATCCTACACAGGTTCATACGGTAACTATGCTAATGGAGTACAGGTTTTACCTAAAAACACCTGTACAACCCCCACACCTGTTCAGGCATGTCTCTTCCTGTTTGGGTTTTCACAGAAGCACTGTTCATTGTTCAGGGGAAACTGGTTTCCTATCACATGATAGTGGTTAATTACTGTAAGACAAGCAGAAGGAAAAACCAAAGTTTCCCTTTGATGATCTGGATGCTCAAAGAAACCATCCATCACTAAACTAGTGCTCTTCTTCTCAGAGCAGGCACATTTTAGTGTTTATGGTGCTACAAGATTAACAAATACAGTATTGTATATTTTGTGAAAATGATTAGTTTACTGTGAACCTTCAAAATCCTCAAATTTGACACGTAAGTTTGAAATCATTCAGCATTCATGCGAGTTTTTACAGAAGTAATTCTACCAACTAAAAATACCTCGTGAGTTAAACGATACAATACGAGTTTCTTTAATTTGGGGAAATGAAACATCAACCTGCTGACCTCCAAGGTTTAGTTCCCTAAAAGTAATCCAGGCACTGTCGATGCTTTCACAAGGTCTCCAAATATGACTGAGACTGTATAAGAGGTGAAATCAGCTTTCAAAGTAAAAACTCTCCACACTTTCATGACGGTCACACTTTACTTCCTCTAACTTTAAAAGGTTCAAGAGGCTGACAAACATTTTCCATATGTAGGTGTGATGAGAATGACTCAGCAGAAATTTAAGCTGGTAAAAAACTGAAATACCAATTATGTTTTAATAAATCCTGTAATGTTTAAGCTAAAACAGATATTTTTAAAAAACTTTTTATCCAAACTTATCATAAAAACAATACATTTATCAGTGCTTTGCACATTCCTTCTCACAGGTTAGTAAACATGCAAGATTACAAGTCTATCTTGAGTGCTTTTCTTACCCAATCCCTACTTCCTGGTCATAATGCCAGTGGTTTAACTGGGAGTTTGCACAGCTGGCAGGCTACTTGAAGCAAATGTTTCCTTGTCCAGATGTCAAGGTCCTATCATTTCTTTTCAACAAACTACACTGAGACGCTCTGAGAGCTTTTCTGGCTTGATTGGATCATTGAAAAGATAATTATTTATTTTAGTCCAGCTCCAATCATCTGCTGTAAAACTATCATGTTTATTACAAGTCTGAGCCTCTTTCTTGTCTGGCAGAAGCAAAGGTCGGAACAAAAGCTTGGTTTCGTTTTCTATTTCCCTGACTGACTTCACTATCATCTTTCATAATATTCCCAGTTTTAGAAATACTTCATTTACATAATTGAGATCTTGCTGAGGTGAGAATAAGCTGATCAGTATTGTTTATTATTTACATGTATATTTACACAAATGAGTTGCTGATAATGAAAAGTAGGTCACGCAGTCAAAAACAAGGCGCGCGAGCTTTGTATTAAAACAGCTAGAGTTAAAAGCTTTAGCAACACCCTTTTGGGTTTAGTTGTAAACGTAGGTCAAAATAATCTAAACTCACTGTGAAAGTGTTGTGTTTACTTGTTAATGAAAATACCAGTAGATTTAGCTAGCTGCTTTCTCGAACAATCACGAACTAAGATTTAGCTTTAAAAATACATAAAACATTGACCAGCACAGAAACAGTTACCTGTCGCTTGTTTTGTGGGCTGATGGCGTGAACAAGATAAAATCTTCAGCTCCAGGAAGCCTGTTCTCGCTCCCAGTGTGCTATGTGTTGTAGCTCCTATCGTATTTATTCCGTAAAACACGTGAATCAGTCACATGAACGCGGCTCATGTGATTTTGCTGACTAACTGTTGGTTGCTGCGCCCTTGTATTTTGTTCCGCATTTTGATGGTCTTGGTTTTTATGAACACTTGATTTTTTTACTTTTAAGTAATCATGTTGTTATTCCTGTTATTTATACTTTACAGACTATAAAAAACTATTTTTTTTTCCGGATTAAAGAGCGGTGCAAAGGGAGACAGTTAATCTGCGCTACTCCAATCCACCCGCTAGAGGGCGCTGAAGTTGACCCCGCACAAGCACTCATCTATGTAGTTGAATTGTTTTTTAGGTTTGTTTTTTTAAAAAAAAAAACAAAATTCAGGAATATGGGTACCTTGGAAATATTTATGTTAGGTCAGTTGGCTTAATGCACAGCTCCACTAGTTCCTGAACTCAAAACATCTGCTTGTTTCCTGTTTTTAATTACTGGACAAACTGATTATTCAGTTTGATTTATTTCTGTCTTTTTTGCGTCTTTGCATGTTCGCAGATGATCGCTAACCACAGACTAGCCTACATGCTGACTGCTTAGCTGGTTTCTCTTCCTTTTTATAAACCTGTCATCTGACTTTACGATGACAAGACAGAAATAAATACTGTAAAAACAGCACACAAAGGTAAACCATATTGTAAACTAACAGATTTCCACTATACATAAAAAACTCTTCAACTTGACAGAGCATCTAAAATCAGGCTTGCTTCTTTCATTGTATTGCAGTTGTATGAGAAGTAGAAACTTTTACAGTGTGCCTAATATTTGACAATCAACTTGAAAAAAAACATTTCGTTCCACAATTATGAGATACAAAATGATCAAAACACACATCTTCCCTGGCCTACAAAACAACAGTAATGTGAGAATCACACAATTTATGGTGGGTATGTGTTTATGAAGCGGCTGCTCCATAAAGCATACAGCATTCAGAACAATTCACTTGATCTTGTCGAATTTAAACATTTTCATTTACACAATGAGTCCTTTAGCCACTAAATCAGCTGTAAAGATGTAAAACCATATTAAAATCTGGTTAGTAGTCAAACATGTATCATATTTATGGTGTTTTTTATTAATCTTTTAAATCACTTTTGTTGTCTTTTACGCCATATGAATGTTTGCATCCCTTGGACCTTTGTTTGAGCATCCAAAATCATTCAAATGAGCAAAGCATATTATTATTGTTGAGGACATTATAAGCTCAGAGTAGATCCTCCATATCCTCCATATGTTATCTCCTGCTATACATGCCACATCTGTTATCTGACATTAAAGGACATTTCTGCGGTTTTTACATTCCGTTCAAAAGAAATTTCTCTTTAGGAACTATAGACTGAATAAATTAACTAGAGAAAATAATGTGCTAATGGTTGTTTTAATGCTCTCCAGTAAGGAAACTGACCTCTTTCAGACTTTTTCTTTAGTATTTTCTCAGACAGACAGAACTGCGAGTCCACAATGCTCTTCTATGCGGTTTCCAATATTGCAAAAACAAAGTTATGACAAACATTTTTGTTCAAATAAGCAACATCTTACACTGTCCTCTAAAAAATTAAACATTGCACAGAAGAGCTGAGGATTTGTTTACTCTAATAAAGAAATTAACTACTGTTTTTTTGTAATCTACACACCTTGTTGAGTGTTGAGCTACTCGAGAGTGTCTCTCGCAGTTCTGTGTCCTGCTCAAAATACGTTGCGCCTTAAAGTGGAGTCATAAATGCTCATATTCAAAGTTTAGACAAAGGATTTTCCCCGTTTAATTGTTGCAGCCTTAGCTTGGTTTGCTGTGTGTGCTAGAGTGAGCTCTCAGGTTTGTTGCTGAATGTTGTCTTTGTGTGAATGTGATTTTATCATTATTTGTATTCAAAATAAGGTAGCTTATTATGGGAAATAAAAAAACATACTGTAAAATCATTTTAATCTTAGTAAGATTATGTGAAATAATAACTTAAGTTTGTGGGGGATAAATAAGGAAATGCAAAAGTCATGATAAATGGATTTATTTTTGTCACAGCAATAGTACACGTAATGAGTCTACAAACCATAGTGGCTCTGTGGAAAGCCTTGTAGAGGTGACACATCTTAATGAATGGAAGAAGTCCAGTGACAACAGTGAAACAACACTTAATCAGCAAACTAATTCAAGTCCACCAGTGACAACTATCTGCTCTCTGCACAGCTTCACACATTTAGCTTCAACATAACCGTTGTCCAAACATTTTTAATAGTCAAATATAAAAGAGAAAATAAAAAAATACAAAATCAATTCAGTTCTAAATAATAATAAATACCATATTCATCAGGTACATAATGCAAAGCAGGTAAGTGTGGCAGCTGAAGCTCTATAGACAAGGCAAAGCGATTCATATTGATCAAGTGAAGACTAAAGCATGTGCATGTATTTCTTCATCAGTGCACTGAGGCACATTTCATTTTCTTTTGTATTGCTGCTGCATTAAATACATTCTAGCATATGTCTTAACTACAATGTGCATGTGTAGTTAAAGTAAGTGCTGTCTCTTTTTGAGGGAGCAGTTACAATTCTCTGGCTGCCTGTGTGGAGGAATAACATGCAGGGAGGCTGAGGTAAACGAACACCCGTTTGTTGTTGTTTGCTTTCTGGTATTAAGCTGTTCTGCTAAAGTCATGTTATGCTCAGAACTTTGTCCATAAAGCCGGATTCACAGCATCCTAAAATGCTGCCTGCGTTTGAACATGAGCGACACAACACTTATCCTCATGATTACACAGAACTTGCAGTTAACTTTTACGATAATGTTTTTAAGAAACAGTAAATGATGCAGTATAGTAGCAGGATAAAAGAGTAAAAAAATGGAAAAATATATAAAAGTTGAAGGCTGATATTGTTAAATGCCATATTTTATGATTACAATTGCTGAAATGTATTTATGTAATCACATCTACCGTCAGTGGGATTCTTGGTAGCTACATTATTCTAAATGTAAGTAGATGTTATGCAAACACTTGGTTTTCAGTTGTTTATAGAGAAATGAGAGAAGTTAGTTTTCTTTAAACAATAAAAAAAACTTTTATCATTTGGCAAATCAGCTTGATTGAGGTGGAATTACTGTCTATGCCTTAATGTATGTTATGAGGATGATTAGCAGGTTTTTATTGTACAATAATACAGTAATAATGTATTATTATTACTGTATTATTGTACAATAATACAGTAATAATGAATTGATATTTTTCAGTTTACTATATTCAGTTAGTTACAAACCAGTTTCAGAAATATACATGTTTCTTATCATTTCTCAGCTAACCCATTTATTTCAAGAAAAGGTAATGACACGTGCACTGTGAACACACTCATAGTGCACAACCCAAAACTAGATGCATGTAAATAATCACAAAGTAAACAAACTATTAGGTAAAGTGAAAGCTGAAAGAAAGTATTTTTCCTTTTTTTGACTCTTACTTTAAGAAACAATTAACACAGTAATTCATTTTCATCTCAGCACATTTTTGCTTCTATTATGATATAAATGAAGATATAGGTAAAGATAAAAACCTGTGATTGGCTGTCATCTTGTATCACACATTAAATCTTATATATAATCAATTATTGTGTTCCCTTTTGTAACTCTGTGTTTCAGGATTGTCAGATGTGTTGATAAAAGCTACTTTACTACATACCTTACTGCCACATCAGTAATGTCCTGCAGAATTTACCCGGCTGTATTTAATCTTTTATGTACCTCTAAAATGACCAGTTATAAAATAACACAAGAATAATAAAAAATAAATCAAATATGCTAATAATACATTTGAATTTCTTATTGGCCAATTTCCTTTCACCGAATTTCACTACATGTCTGTAGTGTAGCTTACATTATCATGCTATTACCTCTCTGGCGATAAACACAAGCTGGATAGTGTTTAAAATGTGCTGTTATTGTTTATGCAAATGAAAATAAATATATATAAAATATCTATAGAGTAAATGTTATTCTTTGTATTTAAGTATAATTTTCAAAAGCTTGGTTGAGTTAGTGTGTGTTACTGCTTTATATGTGGTAAATTATGACCTCTGCTTTTTAATGAGTATCATGCGTGATGTGTGTAAACAACAACCATGTCCTGCACTGAGCACATAGTGAGTAACTGACTGATTGGGTGAATGAGTGAATTCCTGAAAACCAGATAGTTTGTTCAACATCATCTATGAAAACAAATAAAAGAATTATCTACAAATGTGATCAATAACTTTGACTGCTCACTTGGATTTCCACTTCATGTTGAGTTACTGTAAAGTGGTTATTTAAGTGGCTCATTTAAAAGCAAATTAACTCATCTACATGAATGTAACTTACAGATGTTAGTGCACCTATACCACACTAGCTCACCCTCAAACCAGGCAATAATTCGTTGCCATTCATTTGATCTATGACCCCCCCTTTTTTTCTAGATCTAATATATATGCACAAAAGAAGAATAAACAAACAAACCTCAAATCAAAGCTAATCAATATGTAAATTTGTGTTTATCCCAAACAACTAATGGGACATAAACACTGTCCCTTTTACTTCCATCTTCCTTACACTGCCCTCTCTCTGCTGCCCACAAACTGCACCATCTGTTTGCGAGCATGTGAGATGACTGGAGTCAGCGGGACAACTGGGGTACCAGGAGATGAGGCAGCGGGAGTCGAAGCTGCTGGAGATGAAGTTGCTGGAGATGATGCAACAGGTGTGGAAGCTGCAGGAGTGGACGCCCCGGGGGTCCCACCTGGAGTAGTGCCTGGTGTTGTACCAGGAGTGGCAGGGATGATAACCACAGGTGCCGGACCAGGACTCTCAGCACCACCTCGAGGCTCCAGTCGTGGGGTGGATGTGACAAAACGGGCTTCTCTGATCCGGTATGGACTTCGGTAGATGGAGATGGGTGATAACTCTGAGCCCCAGCCAAGATAGCTCCCGCTGGAGGGCGATTGGGCATCTGCACTGAAATACAGAGTAGTGCTAGATTCTCCAGGCACTCCAGGTTTTTTCTCGGGAGAGCCAATCAGCATAGGGGAGCGTCGCTCAGGTGACCAGCCAGGGGTTTTGATATCCAAAGATCCAACAGAGGAGGAGACCTCGGTAAGAGACGCAGCATTGCTGTCGATGTGGCGGAGGCTCCCAGCTCGTTGAGGAGATGAAAGAGAAGGTGAGCCATAAGCAGCGCTCTGAAACTCCTCATCACCTTAAAATGGACAACAAAAAATAAGACAATATGTTGTTTTATAAGAGGATACATTATATTATCAGACAACTAATGATACACTGAAATGATCAAGATAAATGACAGAATATGTGATACCTCATTAATATGGAGCTAGATTTGTCTTTTTACTGAATGCAAGAAAATATCTGATTTGCTGCAATTTGTTCTTGCTCTCAAATCCTAAGTTTTTCCTATCGTCTCCAGTTTATTTGCTTTCGAAATAAAAACTGCAGGGGCGGGTTCATGATGGTATTAGTCATTCTGAGCCAGACTGGCAGCTGGATGGAGATAATTTCTTATTCCATCAGCCTGTTAAATCGTGTACCTCAGCTTCAAACTGATGTAACAAATAAATACTGAGGAGGAGAAAGATTCCAGCGGTAGAAAGCCGACCGACTCTCCGCCACTCGGTTCCAAAGTTGCCTCTGTGATTGATCCTGTAAGGAGTCCTACACTACTGGTATCAGTATTGATGTGTTACTTCAGTTTAGGTCGAGAGAGACATTTACAGACCTGTGCAGTGACGATGAGAAGTTGATTTATTGTATAAAAATGATCCAATAAGCTTCCTGTTTGCTTTTTTCTTTTTGGTGGGGGTACATTTTATCCGATTTCTAACCTTTTTCATCTGATGGATGTGCACTGGAGTCATCCTCTCCGGTCTCTTCTGGAATAGGCTCATGCATTGGGACGATTTCTGGAATCCTTCTCAAATCCTGGATGCTTGTTGGAGGAGCTTTTCTTACTGGTCGGGCCACCACACTGGTTTGAACTGGCTTTGCTGGCTGGACGATCTCTCGCACCTGGGCACAAGTTGAAGTCATTAGATTTGAAATTGCACTGAGTTTTAGATTCCAGCTGCTCAAAGCAGCTTGCATCCAAACAACTTTTATTCTATCAAACCTGGTGAAAAAAATATACTGACATTTGTGCTCATGCTAAACTATCAAACATCACAAGCCTTTATGAACGTTCACCACTGTGTTTTTTTTATACAAAAATAATCTGGTTAAGTCTGAGATATGGTTGTCGTCTATGTGCTCCTTTAATCATATGGACCTATAAGTTCATACTTTAGGAATTTACATTCTTGATATTAAAGACCATCTTGCCTGTGGTGTTTGGGTCTCTTGTGGTGGAGCCGGTGTTGGAGCAGGTTGTGGAGCAGGTTGTGAGATTTGAGGAACCTGTGGCTGAACAACTGGAACCTGATAAATAATGTAGCGAATAATATTTTAAAAAATAAAAAAAAATAAATGTACAAAATCTTTCACTGCATCAAAGATCCACAAAGAGAATATTTAATGTGTTAAAGTTCACATAAAAATGTAAAAAAGATTTAAAGAAATTAAATCACTGGGAGGTAGAGCTATAAAAGATCAACACACCCGAGGGACATGATGTACATCAGGAGAGTGAACCTCTTCAGACAGACCCATCAGTCCAGCCAGCCCCCCCTCACCATATGCTGACCATATCCTTGCAACGTCCCCTGTCTTCAGAGCTAAGCGAATCAGCAGCCAGTGGTGATGCCTCCAGCCTTCCCACTGAACAGGAAGGTCCATTATGGTTCCTCCTCCTGGACAGACCATCCACAGTTCTTTGTCAATATCAGATAGAAAATGGATGCAGTGGTATGATATACAAACATCAGTCAGTGATTTCTGAAACAGACCAGACAATGTTGCATGGTGATGGAAAGTAGGTGAGACTTTCTCATCCAATGAGAGCGCTGATCCACGCTCCATGCAGGCTCCACCTATTCCCCTGTGACGAATACTTTGGAATATTTCAAAAGATTTAGGATGCAGGAAGCGATAGTATAGCACCAAAGCTATCACTCCTGCAGGAAAACAAACAGCCAAAAATAAGAGAAACAATTTTACCTCAAAAGGAACAAAATTAAAAAATTAATGGAAAAAATTAAAGTAACTCACAATAAGAAAACTGGGTAGCAGTATCATATCTCACCTATAAGGAAGCTGCAGAACACAGCGGCTGGGATGCCAACAGTGTCCCAGGATACCATAGTAAACAACCAGGAGGAAGCCAGAAGAAGGAAAGCGTTCTCTATAAACATGACCTGTAGCAGAAGGTACGGTATTAGATAAACATTGTGTCCATTAAAAATCCACCATCCATTTTCTGTAGTGCTTATTCCAATTAAGGGAACCTATCCCAGTAAATAGGCTGGGTACACCTTGGACAGGTCGCCAGTCCATCGCAGGGTTCTTTGAATATCAAAACTAATATTTTAATCTACTAAAACAAAACTGTTTTCAGAATTCAAAATTCAAATGATTAATATGAAGGAGCAATTGATAGGCATTGTATAGATCCATGTAAAATCTGAAGATTCAGGACAATTCTCTAAATAAAGTTAATAAAGTCATGTAAAAAGGCAATGCATGCTGTCAGTGCTTCAGAGACAATATTCTTAGTTTTGTACTAAGATGCTGCCAATTGTAGACCTCTCTGTTTTTGTTAGATCCAATCAAACAGAAAATAAATTACAACAGACACAAACATACCAGGTAGAACCCAGCCATGCGGTATCTGGATTGGCCGTATTTCACATTAAGGAAGAGAAAGATGTGAATGGCTCCCAGAACGAGGTTGAAGAGGCTCCATCGACCAGTTGAACGTATGATGTCAGTCTGCTGAGACACCATCCAGACAGTCGCTCCCAGCCAGTGCACACCTGATTCAAAAAACACTCCTCTGAGTCAGTATTCCACCTCTAATATGTGGATATAATAAATTTAAAGTTATAGCATTTATGGTTGAGATCATGGATCATGATACTTTGTCACTATCAGGGAAATTTACATCGCTACCCACAAGACTGCTGACAAGTAAAAATGAGCTCTTATATATCCAACCTCTCCTTCATGTCTAAACTTCAGGAGAAAATAAGGAAATTGGCTCACAGGCCCAAGAGGATTTTTGTAGCTGCTGAATAGTTGCATATGTGTACAAAATTTCATCCATGTCAGTCAATTGAGTGGGCTGGGATAATCGATTTAAAGTTTTCTCGGGGGTGCTATCTGTCTATATCTTTCAACTTGACCGAGTTCAAAGTATGGCTGACATCATCAATGCCAAGTTTTGTTGAGATGAACCTTTTAATGGACGAGTTACAGGTACTTCCTGTTTCATAGCATCCGATGATCATTCGCCATATTTACATTTTGCGCAGAAATTTCAATTTTTTTGTCACATCATATCAGTAGGCCTTCGCACCGCCTTTGGTGCTCAGCCTAATTATCTAACTTTGTAATTACTCTAAACGGCATTTACTTGGCTTCCAGTACTACAGTGAGGAACCTTGGAGTTATTTTTGACCAGGATTTGTCCTTTGGCTCGCATTATTATTATCGCATTATTGGCTCGCATGCAGAAAAATTAGTTCATGCTTTTGTTACTTCAAGACTGGAATTTTTTTTCCTCACATATAAAGCTCTCCATGACGAAGCTCCATTGTATATCAGAGATCTTGTAGTTCCATTTATTCCAAATAGAGCACTGCGCTCTCAGATTGCAGGTCTACTTGTGGTTCAGAGAGTCTTAGAAGAAAACAATGGGAGGAAGAGCATTTCTTATGGAACCAGCTCCCATTGTGGGCAAGGGAGACAGACATCCTCTCTACCTTTAAAATCAAACTTAAAACTCTTTAACAAATCTTATATTTAGGGATAGTCTAGTCATCCATTAGTTATGCCGTCATGGTGACGTCCCATGATGCACTGAGTACTTCCTGTTACTTTCTCTGCTTCTTATCCTCCATGTACAAATATATGACAGTATTGGCATCATTAATGTATTTCTCCCTTTTCAGTAGAAAACAGCTGCAGTGTATATTAATCTGTATTTCCTTTCCTCTCCACCATTCCCTCCCTGAGCTGGGTTCTGCAGGAGGTTTTGCCTTCCTGTTAAAAGGGAGTTTTTCTTCCCACTGTCGCCTCATGCAGCTCAGGATGGAAGATTGGATCGAAGTCAAGATTCAATTAAATCTTTTGGTTTCCCTTAGGATCAAACTGATTTCTACAAAGTGCACTGAGATGACATTGTTATAAAGTAGCGCTATACAAATATAGCTGAATTGCCTTGAACTATGACATTGTCATGCCGACTTACCAATGACTCCCAAAACAAACTGTTTGAAGATACGCGTAAAGAGCATGAGAACAGCAAACCTAGATCCCAACATACTGACCTGCAGAAAGACACACAGTTGAAAATCTCAGACGACATATCACATAATGATTAATTACTCATTTATATCAATATTGTAAAGTAGTGGGCGTGTTGCACATATTTTTTGTTGAAAAACGGTGTAATTTTGCTCACCCTCCACAGCAGTCGACAGAGAATTGCAGCCGGAGTCATTTGTAAATGTCCTGGTCTGATGAGTGAGCACGCTCTGGCATAGAGGACCAAGGCCCAAGCGAGAGATAACAAGCACACCACAAAACACACTGAGGCTAGAAGAAGGACGGGAGGAAGGATGCAGAGAAGCATTAAAAAGATGTAAAGAGAAAGCAATATAATCAGATTCAAAAGACATTTTTTAACCCTAAAAACAGCTATAGCAGCTTTTCAGCATGTAGAGTTCAATTCATATTGCCTGCATGTCGACTGCATTTTGATGATCATCTATGGATACTGATGCTACAGATTCAGTTACAAAGCTGAATACTGCAGCATCACAAAGGAAACAACTGGAATGAGAAGGGTACAGCTCAACATGGAGAAAGCGAAACTGCTGCAAAAACTGTAAATTAAAACCAACAGTGTCACTGATTTTAAACATAAAGGTCTATTATAGGAATCCTGGTGTGGACGGATCCCAAAGACATCTTTCCTCACTTCAGTGTTAAGCCAGATGTTTATCCTCAGGTGTTCTCTTCTTATTAGGCTTTTAAATTAGTTTTGATTAAGAGGCAGAAACTAGATGCTACAGGGATTATATTGATGGGCGTATATGTGGTTGTTAGGGGCGGCACGATTCTTCATTCCCTCGATTTGATTTGATTTCCGATTTTAGGTTGACAATTCGATTCTCGATTTTTACATAATTAAATAATTTTCTTACAGTATAATGGCTTATGCAATTTTTAGACTTGTCTATTCTACTGTGTTTCTTTTTATTCATTAAATTTTGCACAGTAAAGCTTATTTCAAAGGATGTGGGACATATATGCAGCTTTCATTAATTTATTGTGTAATATCACATTATAGTCTAATTTAAATAATTTATTTACAAAATAAAAGTAAAAATCTTGTTCTCAGTCAACTTGAAAAACAACAGAAACAAATAATACCAATGATAACAAACTGCAGTCACAATTATTACTGACACGGTGTGCTGTGACAGTGATGTAACACTCAGCATCGTAGATCCTCTATTTCACTTCAATGCTCGAGAATGTGATGTAGTTTCGATCGATTTCAATAAAAACTGTAAATCGTGACACCCCTAGTGTTTTTGTATACTGTGTGTTAATTATGTAAAGCACTTTCAGGTGCTTTTGTATGAAAAATGCTGTGTGAATAAAGTTTAATTTGAGATGGGACAGTTTAGCCTAATTTGTCAGTTTTTGACAGTTGTCAGCCAAAGCTTTAAGAGCTTTACAGTCCAACAGAAAGTCATATATATCAGAATTTTTTGTAGAGTTTCTTCTCCTTACCTAGCATTTGAGAATTTCTCAACATTTGTGGGAAATGCAATGGACAGACCATTCTTGTGATTAGACAACAGGATTGCTGGATACATATCCAACCAGAACAACCAGGTTCAATCTTTAAACAAAAATAATCACATGAAAGATGGCAAAGCGCTTTGTGGAGCCAGGCATTGATCCACAAAGTTACATTTTATATCCTATCTCTGACTCAGTTTGTGCAACATGTTGCTGGTTCATCTCCACTTTCATAAAGTCATTGTTTTTGTTTTTTTTTAAATCTCTTCAAATGAATTTTAATTTGTTTACCGGAGATTTCTCTTTAGATGGATATGTTTGATAATAAGCTGCTCTTTTAACATTTCAGTAAGTGGATGCTTTCCTGCCATGCACAGACTACAGACTACTTGCATATTTTAACCTCAGCTTCTCTGCTTACCAGGAGACTTGATTCCTATGTCAGTACAGATGAGCACATAAGTCTGGAGCAGCGTCTCAGGGAGGGTGACCACCAAGGCCTCGAAAAGCCGTAAGGCTGATGCATCAGCCTGCTGCATGATCTCACCGTACACATCCTCATCTGGCAGGCGCATGCACTCCCACAGCCTGCAAAGATGCACGTGGTGGTGAATGAAGGCAGAAAGAGCGGCCATTGTGGACACGATCATGAGAATAGGTTATTGATACATTATTGAATGTTAACACATCCTAACCTACTCTGATATAACCAAAGAGAGTTTAGATGATAGATTATACCTTTCTGCATTCTATGTGTCAACAACATGTTGAATACAGAAATAAATAGTTTTCCCACCTTTTGAAGATTCCCAGATGCAGTATGTGTGTCCATCTGAGAGACTTCCTGCGGATTCGTCCGTCTGACAGGTACCACAGATAACTGAGCCACTGAGGACCCCATCCTGAGAAAAGCAGCGCAACAAACATTCAAATCAAGCCGCACATCAGTTTATTTACTCTGTCTATCGATCTGTTTGTGGCTATAGGTGTCACCTGGCAGTAGGAACAGGGCCGTGAAGCCAGCAAGATGGGCATAGCAGTAGTTGTGCCCCACCCATAGATAATAAACAAAGCAGTAGATCACTGGAAAAAAGACAAAAAACATACACTTATAAGACAGACAAAAAAATAGAACTCCCCACACATACAAGTGTCAAACATAATGCTGTGATATTGCAGATTTTTTTCTGATATCATGCGTCGAGCTAAAGGTCAGATGGACTTTTCCAAGAGCCATATTGAATTGGGAAAATTCGGCCATACTGGTGAACAGAAAACCAAAAACATGGACTTGTTCTCAAGCTCATGAGCATCATGAAAAATGCACTACCATCCATCCATCCATCCATCCATCCATCCATCTTCAAATCATTTATTCCATTTCATGGATGCAGGGAAGTTGCAGTCTATCCCAGCAGTTGAGAAGCAGGGTACCTCCATTCCTTGCATGTCCAAAACAGAGACATGCAACCATTCACACTCACACTCACTCCTACAAGGACAACCTAGGGCACGTCAGGTCCTTCAGGGCCGATATCCAGCAGCTTTTGTGGTTTCCTGCACGATGCAAATCTAATGGATCCAACAGGTTCTTGTCAAACTTTTCATTAATTTCATTCAGCTGTGTTGGAACATGGAGACAAAAACCTGCAGACACCGGCCATCGAGGACTGGACTCTGACACTCCTGACGTAGAGAGACCAATCAACCTAATATTCATGTCTTTAGATGGTGCGAGGAAGCCGGAGTAACTGGAGAGCACCCACACTAACATGAAAACTCAGACTAAAAGTAAGTTTTAGTCAAATTAAACACAAGTAAACATTTACTGAACAAAGTGCTAGATTTTTCAGATATCGGGGGAAATTTTCCTTCTCTATCTTTTCTTTTTTTTTCTTTTCATTTGGGAACTTTGTTCACATTATACTGGCATGTTCACTTCGGGCAATATGTGACAGAGAACTGAAATAAGATTAACTCTCCCAGTAAAGCCCCATAACTAATCTAACCACACAATAACATGATTCATACAGGCTGTGCTTTGTGTGTTTACACTGGGGTGTATAGAGCAGCAATGTAGCCTTTTATCAGTAAGTGATTGGCATTGAATCAGTAATAGTGTCCAAAATGTTTTGAATGACCTCTGTTCTGCACTTCTCATAGCTTTATTGGCAGCAGCTGCTGATGCTTCTCCTCCACTCCTAAGCTCCCTACATCACCCTCTCTGCTGATCTGCCTCCCTCCATCCCTCCTTATGTGTAATACGAACCCCCTCAGCTACCAAACGGGCGGGCTGTCCGGGCAGACTAGGCCCCATTTTGGGGCATACGCCCATTCCCTCGTCCATTCATGCACTTCCAAAAAAAAGAGCGCTGAAATGTGGCAAAACATGGCCCCGTTGTGTTTTATTAAAGAGACATCATCCAGACTGTAATGGTTTTAAAACATGATAGGTTCTGTTATGAGTCAGCAGGTTTGGGGCATACGGGATTTCATAACATGGATGGTTTAAAAATAGGAAAGAGGCGCAAAGACTGCGGATTGTTTATTATTCATGACAACAAAACAGGAAAAAAGCCGCAAACAGAACTAATGTGCAACTTTATGTTCAGGACTTTAAATGAAACCACATCTTATTTCATCTGGAATAAACTGTTTCTTATCTCTCTCACGCACTCAGTATCTACATAACACAATGTGAGCAGGAAGGCACGCGCACACGCACACTCAACTAAATACCTATAACATAAAAGCTGATAAGATCAGGAAAATAATCTCTAATAAGCAACACAAACTAAGTGACTCATTAAATCAAATATTATTTGCAAATATCTGTGTGTTGAACGCATGTGTGTGTACGTGTGTGTGTCCCAGGTAGGACTCACGCGCCGTCCTCTCTGCAACGATGAGAAATGCGGTAAAGGCGAAAACGCAAACTTGGCAACACGGCATGCAGGCACCTCCACTGCTCGGAGTGGCCGTGTAATCTCTCATAGCGGCGTGAAATCCCGGCGAACCCCCCTCAGATGAACAACAGTTGCAGCTTGCAGGCCGGTTTCGTTCTGGTCCCGGTAGGGAGTCGGTCCAGCTGCGGCAGCCCGCTCTGCAGCTCCTCCGTCACCGCGCGACCGTCCCGTTAAAGCGACACAACACTGATGCTGCTACCCGGCAAGCATCCGATGGACCCGGTGTTTGGACTTTTTAGATGGCTCAATAATAACAATAACAACAACAATAATAAACAAAACGCAGCTAAACAGTCTTTTGGATTAAAGTAATTGAGTTAAAGTCTGGACTTATTATTGTCCATTTCCCCACTGAAAGTAAAGCAGTTGCTCAGCTAAAAAATAAAGTAGGTTAGGCCCACCACTCCAAATATTAGAGCAATTAGTCATTAATTCAGCTGAAGCTGAAAATTTCAACTTTTAGTATCATTTAAAAAAAAGGAATAAGCTATGAAAAATTAACATAAAAATGACATTTTTTAAGTTGTGGTTTATATATATATATATACATATTATATTTTATTATATCTGAAATATAATATAATGCACACCTAAGACATGCAGCATTATAATCACTTAAGCAACTTAAAAGCTACTGGTGGTCCCTTTCTCTGCTGTCTTCATGATACTAATACCAGAACAGACCATTCCAACAACAAATAAATGCAAACATGCAATAAAACTCATTACTCTGATTTATAGTTTAACAATCACAAAAGGTTGAATTCCTGCTGAATTTGAATTTCAGGAGTCTTTGCACAACTTGAATCTTTTAAGTTGACTTTCCACTTTACAGTGACTGAGATTCTTTATTAGAAATAAACTACCAGTAGGTTGCTTAGGTCTGACTGATGAGTTGAATTCAATTAATAAACTAGAAATTTGCTGTTCTTGCAGAACAACAGTGTAAATGCTGTTATCCTGAATCAGTTGAACTGTAATGCTAAAGAAATCTTTAAACATCAGATAAATTCTGTATACTGTATAAACTCAGCCCAAACTTATTTCCATTCTCTGGATTGACTCAGCCAAACATTGAGGAACTGGGAATGACCTAAACACAATGAAGCAAAGCTGCTCTGAAGTGCTGCGCTCAGTTATAATTGAAGTCAATGGGAGAGATTTTGGACTTTCCGTCACTTGGAGGGACATAGCTCTATAAGTCACAGCTTTCTCATCCTTGGCTTGAGTTGAAGCCAAGAAGATTTGCAACGTTTTAATGTATAATATGTGTCTGTAGGAGAAAAGCTGAAGGAGTTATAAGAATTAGATTAAAGGTTTTACCAAAGCTGAAACGTTAGAGTGAAGCTAGTGTAACTGACTAGTCAAGTCAAGTCAATTTTATTTATATAGCCCAGTATCACAACAAGTTGTCTCAGAGGGCTTCACATGCAGGTAA
>JBAMHX010000001.1:21103495-21120617 GCA_037177515.1 Pseudomugil tenellus
TAACACCTCTAACCTTCTGGGTAATAACACCTCTAACCTCCTGGATAATAACACCCCTACCCTGCTGTAAACAACACACTCGTTTTTAATGCATTCACGCATCCAGTTTGCTCTCCCAGACACCACTCGCTGGCATTTTCATTGGTGAAAACAAGTTTTACACCAGTCCTCCTGCCTTAAGGAGCCATTAGATTGTCTAAAAACAAGTCACGTGTAAAAACAGATGAAAAGTGATGACCTGATGTCAACCAGTCCCATCTGGTATTATTGGGGCTCCAGTCAGCAAAGTAACCTGCAGTAATGTTACGCTGTAGGAATAATAAATAAATGAAAGATAGCAGTAAGCGGTCTGCTTTGAGGTTTAGTGTTTCAAGAATGAGAGGAGTCTTTTTCTTGATACAACAGCTGCCTGACCTACTGAACAACTGACATCTGTGGCAGACTTAGTTTGGCAAAACTCATGCAAATCCTGTCTGAAATTATAGTAAAGCCACACTTGCACACAAACACACTGTCTCAGAAAAAGCTTGGGGCTACTAAATAAGGACAGCAAATGTTTTGTCATTACACCACTGAGGTACTGAAAACAGGGGCATACGCTAAATTTTCACCTTTTTAACATAAAAGTTTGTATTAATGTCTATGTAGTGGTAGAATTTTATAGGAGAAGTTTGCAGAATATACTGTATTGTCTGGACACTACGTCCTTGTAATGAGTATAAGGCATGTGTTCAATCCTACATGGCAACAAGCAGAGCCTTGAGACACCCTCTGTTTCAAATCAAACATTGATGTTACATCTGATTTATATTTATATATTGTTTAAAATGGAACATCAATTAAACTGGTTTTGTGTTAATCATATATATTAACAATCCTTATGGTTTTAGCTTAACATAATTACAGATATATCAAGTTGGTTTCAATCAGCTCACTAACTCAGTCAACAAGTGTATAAACAGGTAAACAGTTTGACAAAATGTCAGGGTGCAGCATTTCATCCTCTCTCTCTCACACACACACACACACACACAGAGACACACACACACACACTATGATGACATAATTTACATCAAACTGATTGCTCTGCATTCAAAGATGTATAAACTACAACGCCCCTTTAGGAAGCACAATATTTTCCCACAGGTCTGGACTATTGCCGATAAGAATTTCTGGTTCCTAAATAAATTCTTAGTCCAATAACTGTTATCATGGTTCAGCACAGAAATACCACATGACTCACACTGGCTAGCGAGCTGTCATTTATGGACGCGCTGTTGCACCATCATGCAGTCGGAGATTTCTACTTAAAAAAGGCTGTTAAAAAAAAGGAATAATTTTTATCAACATTTCCTGACAAATGAAATTACAACATAAACATGAAAAACTATCTGATCATTAGAGATGAGATAGTGGAGGGATACACATCATACTAATACCAATATGTGTGCTCAGCATTCAACTGATTTGCAACCTGTGTTATAGTTGTCAACATTAACAAGTTTGCTCCTCATTTTCAGGGATTCAAAAAACATTTTTAGCTGTGCTGAATAACATAATCGGTCGAGGCTTAAATCGCCAACTTGTAACTACAGTTATTCATTTGCAAACTCTTTTCATCTTGCACATTTTTTTTGAGAAAAAAAGAGCTCAGTAAACTTTTTCAAGGTTGACACAAACTTGTTGCTGGAATGAGCCCAGACTGGAGCGTGGTGGAGAAAGTAGCACCGACTTCCTCAAGAGTGTGGTTTGCCTTTTCATTTAAGTCCCTTGTTGGTCTGACCTCACCTGTTTCAGTTCTGCTTTGGAGCACGCTGAAACACCGGGACGTTTCTGTCTTACAGTTTGTATTCACATAACCGTAAAAACTGTTTGATAAACAGCTGGACTGTCTCTGACCTTACCTGCTTTAGTGGCAGCTCTAAAAAATGTTGATGTGTCCCGCCAGCGCTGAATGTATCTGGCATACATATTCCTCATGATCAGTTTAACACTTTGTAGTACTGTACCTTGCTGCCACTGAACCTCTTTCACACTAACAACAGAAAACTAACATGGATGAAACTGAAGAATGAATTTTTTTTCTTTTTCCTCATTCTATCAATTTCTTCAAGACAATCCTCTATTTCACACATTCTCTTGTCTTTAAATTTTATGCACAACCAGCTGTGCCAGCCTGGCCTGTCCTCATCGCTAATCGGATCAGATACTAATGTTGCCTGGTTCATTTTTAGCTGTTTTCTCACCGAGCTTGCACCAACATCTTCCCCATCCACAACTCTGGTCCTCCTATTTGTTTCTGTTACCTTGTCATCTCTCCTTATGAACTTGTTTTTAATCTGTTGTTTATTCATTTGGCTCCATCTTCCTCCCAGAGTGCAGCCAACTACTCAGGTGGGCTTAAAAAGATTTTCCACCAGAACACACTTGCCCTTCAATAAGCACACCATTCATCACCGGCATTAAGACCGTTTCATACTGGGTTTGATAAACTCTGTTTGAAGTGCTGGGTTTTGTGTCTTTTAAGATGTATGGCATGCCTCTCCCTCCTTTAATCTGCTTTGACCCACCTTTATCTGTACATAAATGTAAATTGTAACATGCCAGGACTAGAGAATTTGCTAGTTAAAAATAAAACCGGATCACAATCTGTGAATATGTGTCATAAGGGTCATACTGACAGCAGATTTAAATAAAAACAACACAAAAGTTAGATGAAATAGCCCGAATTCTCCCCCCCCGCATGACAAAAACATATCCTGTGCCAATAATCATACAGCTTCTGCAAGGTCACACTACAGTGTTCAATGATAAAACGACAAGCAAATTGCCCCTAGCTGTTTTGGAGCCTTTGATTTTTTGTTTGTTTGTTTGTTTTCATATTTCCCAATGTTATGAGTGTTTTTATGCTAACAAAATGAATGCCAGAGCTGAAGGTTGGATTGTTATGAGATGATCCGTATTATTCACTTCACTTGTGAAGAGTACATCTCCAGATGAATACTGAAACAGAATTACCACCCGATACGTCTCTGTATACTCATCAGTCGATGATGACAGTTTAATTTGGCTGAGTATATTAAACAATAGCCATCTGTGATAACAGTACTTTATGGATTAAAAAAATATAAAATTATTCTTTTAAAAAAATCTTCAACCCAGATTGTTTTTGGAAAAAAAAATCTTCAATAGCACATTAACTATGACTTCCAGTGGCGATGGGAATGTTTCTCCCTCCCTGCCTGCTGGTTCTGACTATGTTGGAAAAGCTGGGACTCACAATGGGACAGTCCACAATAAGCTAAAATATCAGCACAAACACTCTGTTGAGATTTTCTTTTAGTCTCAGATGATCTTTTGGCTTCTGTGTGTCTGTAGATGAACTGATAGAGTTACATTCCCTGATCACTTGTCACTGAGACCTACCTGCAACCTGCTCAACAAGTTTGAACCGAGAGCAATTTAGGAGGCTTTCCAGCAAAATCTACCCTTGAAAACTTTACACGAATCATCTCACTTTTAAGAAGCATCCATAAAACACCCTACCTGGGTGTTGTGTACCCACAAACCCAACAGCTAATAAAACCACGACCCAGCTAGCTAACTTTAATTCAGCTTGTTTTAAGTCAGTAGAGGCATCACCTCTTCAAGAGACCTTTTCTTTCACATTCCAGCGTCAAATAAGGAACACAAACAAAGATATATAAAGCGAAACTATACTTAAAAGATACATTTTAGTCAACATATGCTTTAACAAACAATATCAAACTTACAATCGTGCTTAGATAAGCAGTTTTGCTGCGTACCTTTCACCGCGGACATAAAACAGCAACCCCAGAGCTTTCAAGTCGCTTGAAATGATCATCCACCACTTCTGGACGGCTTTCCCAGACACACAGGCAACTTTAATATCCTATTAAAGTTGCACATATGGGACAAATTTTGAGTTTTGTGCCACACTTGTACTCTGCGAACCTGTTGCTGACAGATGAGTGTGTCACACTAACAACATGGCTGACTAGGAGTGATCATCGGAGACTGCGGGACGCTGTTAACGTCCGACCGTCCAACAGTGGGAGGAGATACGGAGAAAGGCAGGGATACAAGTTGAGCAGATGCAGGAGAACAATTGATGAAAGAGTTGGTGGGATATGAACAAATGGGAAGGCAAAAAATAACTGATGTCTCCTTTAAAGTTTGACTTCATTACCCATCATAGTGCTGCAAAGGCGTTCAAAATGGATCCTGTATTTTTAGCCTAGAAAGACACATCCTGATCACAGAAACACAAAAGTAAAAAAAAAAAAAAAAAAATCCCAGAGAAGGTTTATTTTTATTTTTCTTTAGTGAAAATAGCCCATAGAGTTAAAAGGTAAAGCATAATAATAATACCAAAACAAATTCAACAACCAACACAAGGCTACAAATCTGTACTTTGGCTTAAATACAGAAAACAACAAATAGCAGTTTATAACCAGTTAATAATAAATAGGATAAAATATACAAAACTATAAACAAAATAACTTAAAAAGATGTGCAAAATGGAAAGATAAAACCTGAAAAGACACATTCCTACAAAGACCAACCATATACATAACAGAGAAGTCTACTTCACTGTTTTTAATGCCAACTGTTTAAAGACAGAAAAAATCCAAAGTAGAGCTGTAAAATATTAAATTGTACAAACTTATATAATGTATAACATAATAATTATGAATAAGTTTGTTGTCAGCTGACTTCCTCAGTTAAGTCATGCATTTTTATTTCACTGCTTCGTGGCACACTGAAAACAAAATAATTAAAGACATTTTATTAGTTGGGAGTTTATTTATTTTATTTTGTTTTAGTTCATTGTTTTATTAGTTGTTAGTGTTTTGTTTTCTCATCTCATCTGGACAGTTGGGACATGCTCAATACATACATTATCCATAATGCATTGCAGCTGCTTTACGACGTTTTTCAGCATTTTCCGACGTAACGTACCGCGAGTTGTTTTTCCTACTATCTATCTGGTAAGTACTAGATAGAAATGTTCAACAAAAAGCCACGAAGAAATTTTCGGCAAAGGAAAAAGAGCTCAAGTGACGACGAAGAGCAGCATAAAAACTCCGAAGAAGGAGATGAAAATGAGAGGGCCTCGACTGTAGTATGCCAGCCTGTTAAAGCCGCACAGAGCCGCGGTATCTCCTGCACCTCCAAGCGGGAGGCGACTCCTCCGAAGCCGGGCAGTAGTGAAGAAGATGGGGAGGCGCTGGAACTGACTGAGGAGAAGGAAGAAAGAGATAAGGATGACACGAATAAAAAGACAAACGCTATCCTTAGTTTCGTTGACGACAAAGAAGGTATATTATACATGTTGCGTTTTGTCAATGATAACTGGGAATAAACGTCACAGTAACGTCAGTAAATCTGGCAGCATGGTGGATGGTTTGTACCAAAGTTTAGATAGCTGGACCAAAACAAAAAATATTTGCCAGAATTTATTGGATCATATTTCTGTTAGCTTCCCAGTGAGCCCAAATTATTAACTGTATATGAAAGAACTAGCTCATGGCCAGTATTTAAGAGGAGTTTAAGGTTTACATCCATCCCCCTGTTCAGTATAGTTGTTTCTAATGGGGTGGTTCAGTGCAAGTACTTGTACATATGTTGTTTTTTTTTCTTGTTGTTGTAGTTGAAGACTCAATTTTTCAGCTGAAGAGATCTTCTGATAAAGCTGTCCTGTTTCAAGCCAGGAAGAAGGACACACAGCCTAACAAGACCTCCAAAAGCAAAGGTCTGTTTTATGGACTCTTTTGCATTTCACTGTGTTTACACCATCTTATCTCCTTTCTCATTGATAAAAACTCTAAAATGATTTTACTTTACCATCTTTAAGAATGTTTGAAGTTTGTAAATTGCATTTGGAGAATATAGGGTGAATTATTGAAGTTTTATAATGAAGGAGGATATGCAGGCAAAGATTTTACATAGTTTTTATTACTTTGCGAGATTAGTCATTAAAAAGAGCTACTGTGGATTATGCTACAATTCAACTGCACTTCTACAATCATACATTCAGTTAAAATTCCACCTGTTAAAAGTTTGTATACATCTATTCATTCAAAGTGAATAAGAAAGCATGTCAGCATTCATACCTGTTGAACTTTTGGCTGGTACTGCATGTTGTCATTCACAAAGTAAAGTGCATGGTAAAGCAGTAGATTTCTATGGAATAATGGGTTGATGATGCAGCTGTGCACCACATTAAAGTTGAATTATGTTGATTTAAGGTGACAGCTTTGCAGCAAGAATTCCCTAATAGCCTTGTTCTGTTGTTTTCTTTTCATTTTAAGGGAGAAGCATGCATTTTATTAACACAGGAGAGTAAAAGAATAAAGGATGTATGTAAAGTAGATGAGAGTAGTGAATAGAATTCATTAAAAACACTGAAGTTGCTCATGATGTTTTGTCACATTAGATCGTTTACAAAATGTACTTCACAAAAGAAAAGTTATGCAACACCGACATTGTTTTTGTTACAGTACAGATAAATTGTCCGCTACAAGTCTAAATGACTCATTTACTGTGTGGCTTGTCTCCTCCTGTCTTCCAGCCTCAGATGGTGGAGGTGTCCAGTCAACTGTTTGTCCCACAAATGATCATCTGAAGGACTCTTCACCATATTCTCTGCACCAAGATGAAGATAATGATGTCAATAGCAGCGATGCCAGCGACAGCGAAGGAGTTGGTTCTGAATCTCCTTCAGATAGCTCAAGCTCAGATTCCAGCCTCTCTGCTGCCAGACCGAGTATGTGTTCATGCCTATGTATACTTTACCCATGTGTGGGTATACATACACATAGCTCATTAGGGCTATTATGGTGTAGCCTGTCCGTTTAATGTGCTTTTATTTACTTTAGCATCTTTGAATGAACTTTTTTCTTGTTGATTTGTGTTTTTTCTGCCGTAGTTATTCCTAATGCTGAACAGATTGACGCAGCCAAGAGGCAGCGTCGTGCCACTCGAGGCCAGAAAGAGTTCATTCCCTTGAGTAAAGATGGCCAGTGCTCGACTGGTAGCACCCCAGATCACTACAGCAGAGATGAAGAAGATGAAACAGTGGATGACGAAGATGAACTAGATGATCATGAAAGAAGAATTGAGTTTGCTCCACGATGGAAAAGCATTCAGGAAAGGATTGCAGAGAAGTTAGGTATGAACAGGGGTAGTGAAGGAAAATGCAGCATAAGTCTCGGATATTTCTTTTTTTGATATTATTTTGTGTTGACCCTGATTTCCGACAGACCAGTTTAGATGCCTGAACATGTGGGCTCATGTATCTGCCTCTGATGTGTTCATCAGCATGTGCATGTGTGTGATCTAGACTCTGTACTTGGTAATCTGTGTGATTGTACAAGATATAAAAGTTTATATTATTAATGACTGAATGGTTCTTTCATTGAAAAAAAGAATGGAAACTGAGATGGGATTTTTTTTTTTGCTGTTTAAATGAAGGAGAAAGTGATGACAGTCTGTCAGGACCTGAACGGGAAGAGCAGGAACTTTGGGAGGAGACACAGATTGGGAAAGGAATCAAGAGACGACCAGGAGAACAGGTAGAACGGTTCACTAGACATCTTGTCTCTAACTTTTTTCCTTTTTTTGTGTCTAATAGCTCATATTAATCAGAAATATCATTATTACAATAAGTTTTCCTCTCTTTACATTTTCATTATTTCTTTCCCTTTGCCTTGTTAAGTTTTAAATGGGACATTATTGAATTCTATAATAAACTATTTTCTGCCTTCTGTTTCTTTCCTTCCTGTGCAGAGTCCATCTGGCAGTGAGTCCAGCAGCTACAGCAACATCAGCAGTAACAGCAGACAAGATGGAGCAAGACAAAAGAAGAGATCAACAGGAACCAAAATCCCAAAGACTCTCCCCCCTGTTTCCGTCTCAATGGTCAAGAAAAGGATCACTGGAAAGTTAGTGTCTGGTAGCTGTATCAGTATTAGGCATTGCAACATGGTGGTGTGGTGGTTAGCACTGCTGTTTGGGCCTTTCAGTGAGGAGTTTGCATGTTCCTTCTCATGTTAGCGAAAGTTCTCTCCAGGTACTCTGTCTTCCTCTCACCGTCCACAGATATGCATGTTAGGTTGACTGATTCTTCAGAATTATCCTTTAGAGTTAATGTGTGAATGTCTGGTTTTCTGTCTGTGATGGACTGGAAACTTTTCTAGAGTGTATTCTGGCTCTCGCCCAATGATTGCTGGTATACGCTACAGCTACACGCAACTCTTCATTGGAATAAGCGGTACATATGATGGCTGGATACTAGTTTTAGCTCAAATATCATTTGGTTTGTGAAAACTAAAATGCTACATGTGAGACCTGCTAATTTACTGTCAAAGAGTTGCCATACTTTGAGTCTCCAAAGGACAAGAATAAATCCACATTTGTATTACTCTTTTTTTTATTATTATTTTTGTTTCTATTTCAGAGTAGTTGTACGTAATGATTATAAAGAGTTCCTCTTCTCAAACTATTTCTAATTAGTTTTTTCCTTTCTTCCTTCCTTCCTTCCTTCCTTCCTTCCTTCCTTCCTTCCTTCCTTCCTTCCTTCCTTCCTTCCTTCCTTCCTTCCTTTCTTCTTAGACTGAGCTCCCTGAAGGAGGTGTACAGAGCACGGCAAGCAGAACTCAGGAAGATGGAGGGTGATGTTGAGTGCGCTAAAAACTCCTTGGACTTGCTGGAAGAAAGTTCCTCTGAAAAGCAGCTGAAATTTTATAGAACCACAACGCTCTATGTCCACAACCTGGTGGAGTGTCTGCGGGAGAAGGTTAGAAGTTATTAGAATTGGTTCATTTAATCTCTCAATATGAGATTACTACTGAAGGTATTATGCTGTATCCTGGCACTCATCCAAGTAAATGACCAAAATTCTGGAGAAAAATCCAATATCAGTTTTTTTTCTGGCCATTTTTTAAAATCTATTGTTTTAGTTGATGTGCTTTTGTAACATTTTATACAACCACATTCCTTAGTTTTATCTTTTCACCATCTGAAGAGCCATAGTCAGACAATGCTGTTGAACCGCTTTTGACCTTGTTATTGTTGTTGTTGGGTTTTTAATTTGCATGTTTTTGTAGATTCTGTGGTTATTCTTTCTTAAACTTGATATTTGCTTACTTTAGGTTGTAATGATTAACGCTTTGGAGTTGGAGTTGCACTCTCGGTTGTCTGACCAGATGGAGGCGCTGTTGGCTAAGAGACGTGAGAGGGTGAAAGAGCAGGCTGATCTCCTTCAGCAGCTCAGCTGTGAGTGATGTCTTTTATGTGATTCAGTTAAGCAAATTTGGTCCTAAAGAGCCCGATTACTGCAAGTTTCAGATGTTTTTCTGTTTCAACACAACTGATCTGGTTTGTTAGGACAGGGAAACATCTAAAACCTCTATAATAAGCAATAGACTTGCTAGGAAATATTTTCAGATGAAGTATTTACTTTAACTGGATGCATCTTGCAGACAACACTGATGCTCAGAGTAGTGGTTCAGCTAATGGAACAGATACCCACTGGTAAGTTAATTAAATGTTCTGGACTTGTAGATGGATACACCAGTATGTTCTTATTCAGTCATCTTCATATTTGTCAATGCAAAAATGCAGTAAAATTGATGTGGAGGCAAAAAGTGACGAAGACTTTCACATACCTGAAGACGTCCAACCGTCTGCAGAAGAGGAACAGCAGATGCAGGAAAGAATAGGTGAGATGAAATTAAAGCATGACTGGTTTAGACTCTGCCATGATTCAAGTTTCTCTTATCTCTTTCTGTGCTCAAATATTGAAAATCCAAAACTTTTTAAGCAGATTGAGTGAGTTATATACAGCTGTGTATCTGACTTTTTGTCCAGCTGATATCCAGTTGAGGTCCCAGGACGTGTTTTCTGATGTCCAAGATGACTTCTGTGATGTTAAAAGGATCCTGTCTCATTTTGAAGAATGGAGAAGCTCCTATTCTGAGTCCTACCACAACGCTTACATCTCTCTGTGTCTGCCAAAGTTGCTGAACCCCATCATCAGGCATCAGCTGCTTGCATGGAACCCCTTAAAAGTACACAGAAACACAAATGTTTGCTTAAGCACACAGCTTTCTTTGCAGTCTGTATGTTTTATGATTTGCATATATTTGTGTGTTAGGATGTCTGTGCAGACTTTGAAAAGCTCCCATGGTTCACGGCGGTGGAGACATTTTGCCACGGCCATGGCCATGAGGAGCTGGATCACACAGACAGACAGACACTGTCTAACATCATTGAAAAGACCGTCCTACCCAAAATAACTGGTAATGTAATCTTTCTTTTTGATAATTATGGATAAATCTTAGCTCTATGACTTCCCCCCATTTATCTGCACATTACAACATGAAATAAAAGACTTCATTTCACCTTGTAAGCTGTAACTAAATGATACTTTATCCTGCTGATAATACAGATAGTGATTGTTGATGTGAAGAATGCATCTAACCTCAGCTTACAGAATTTAGGACACAAAATGCATACCAGAGGCATCCCCCTGTCATTCCGCTTCTTACAGAAAACGTTTTACTTCAGTAGATTGTGCTTTTCAGCTCCAGTAGCTGATCTGAATCATGCTTTTGGTCCAATCATGTTCAAAGAGTCACTCGGCACACTTGTGTCACACCCAAAACATGCCACATACTAAAACATCTGACTGTCCAGCTTTTGTAGAGCTGGTGTGGGATCCCATGTCTCAACAACAGTCGATCAGTCTGTCTGGTGTTTGTCACAGACTGAAGGAGGACTATTCCATCTTTGAAGGAGAGCAAAGTAAACCAGTAAAGGTAATACCAACAGTGTCTGAAATCTTACAGTATATTTTATTTTTGCTTCTGTCCTTCACGGCAATGTGTTCTTTACTAAGATCCATAGATTCCTGATCTCTAACATTACAAATATGATATAAAAACAACATTTAAAAAGACAAACATGTCAGATTGTATCCTCCTGTGTATTTGTGTCACACAGACATTTATAGAGGCTGTAGCCTGCCGACTGAGGAGCTGTGTGGATGAAGATGTCTTCATTCCTCTCTATCCCAAAAAGTATGTTTTTTTATGTTATATTTATATATTGTGTGAAGATTTGAATGTCTGACTTTCTCTTATCATTAATTCACATGCATGTGTATTTGTAAGTTTTGTTTGTATATATCTATCTCACTGTTTCCGTTACT
The DNA here is from genome assembly GCA_037177515.1 of Pseudomugil tenellus. NCBI lineage: Eukaryota > Metazoa > Chordata > Actinopteri > Atheriniformes > Pseudomugilidae > Pseudomugil > Pseudomugil tenellus. The sequence goes on from JBAMHX010000001.1 coordinate 21,114,732, forward strand.
GGAGGTAATTGCTGGTCAGTCACTGACCTAGTTGTTTTTATTATTTGTGACCACCTTAACAATATTAGTTTTTGCAGACTGATATGCTTTTTATGTTGTTTATTTTGTATTGTCCAGGTTTTTAGAGGACAGATTGTCTCCGCAGTATCGCTTTAGGGATCAGCAGTTCTGGACAGCTGTAAAGGTACAACCTTTAATACTTTTGTAGCTCATGTTGTCTCAGCTTTTCATGAAGATTAAAGATTTTCTATGCTTCATTTGGCAACTCTGGGTTGTATTGTGCTTCTTTTAGCTGCTAGATAATATGGGGAAGTGGGATCTGCTGCTTCCCGAGTCTGTTTTGAAGGAGCTGATGTTGGACAAACTACTGAACCGATACCTGATGATAACTCTCTGCAATCAGACGCTGTCCAGCAGTGTTTCTGCATGTAAAAAGGTATATTTATCCTTTTAAATATAGACTGTATGACTTTTATAATTGTGTGTGATATATAGATATATAATCTTGTACTTATGTTGATCTGAATGATCAAAATTTTCCTGTACCGTTTATTCTCCCTCTCTCTTCAGATTGCAGAAAGTTTTCCTCCCTCTTGGTTCAAAGGAGAAAGTGTTTGCTTGCCTCAGCTCCAGAACTTCCAAAACCACGTAGTCCAGACACTGCATCACATCTGCAAACAGCAGCCTCCTGAAGATCCAAACACCAGGTACTAAACCTGCTGCTGTCCAATAACATGAAGACGGTGAATCTTGAATTGAGTCAACTTACTGCAAAATGGCAAAAGGGACTCAAAACTTTAGCCGTTTCTCAGTTTTCAGGAGTTTCTTTTTCAGCGACAAAGGAAGCAAAAAGTTACAATAAGTTATATGTATGTAGCATGCACATTTTATGCTTCTCCTATTTGACATATTATCACCGTTCATCTCTGTCTGCTGTAGGTCTTCTGTTATTGAAGAACTGAAGGTCTTAAGTAGGATCAGGTGCTATGACTCCATCATGGCTATTGCAGAGAAATACCACTATGAAGATGTCATCTACGCTCACCAGCTGCTGAACCAGGAGGCCGTATGATTAACAAATGCAGAATGAAAGATGGAGTGTAGCAACATCTTGTTGGATGTGGAGCGCACAGTGTGGCAACAACAGAGTCTTGTTCAGGCAAAGACACGGCTGGGATGCAATGTCATTCACAACTTATGACTATTTACAGTCTTTTACAAATAACTATTTTTGTATATAAATATTTGAATTTTGTTATTAAAATGGGGTCATTGTTTATTTCTAATTGTGTACAGTTGACACGCTCATTTGCTCGGTCTAAGGTTAAATATGAACAGATGTTACCATGGAGACCATGTCACATCTTCTATGTGATTTCTTAATCAGTTCTCACTCCACATCGCTGTGTAAAAGGATCTCTTGCTGAAACATTTATTAAAGAGCAAAGTTCTGAATGAAATGGAAACTGTCCAAATGAGGCTGAAAAGTCTCACTTTACGTAACCTTCATCCTTATTTCCATATGACAGTTAATTTGTGGAAACTGCTCCACCGAGCGCTCTGCTGGACTTTCCCGAGGTTACGACTGACTTTAGAACGTTTAATTATCGCCAAATATTTAAATCAGAGACATATGTATTAATAGTGGAAAATGTTGGAGTTTATTTAGGCTGCAGATAAAATAGGGATGACAGTATAGTTAATATCTGGAATACTGACCAGGAATAAAAATAAGCTCTAATAAGTATGTTGTTCCAGCCCATGATTCCATACTGGGATATGTCCCACTAAATGTGACCAGTGTATAAGTTTGCATGTTCTGCACTACTGCAATGCTTGACGCTATGAAGAAATGAGACTGTTACAGATTTGGCTTTATTTGAGTTTCACGCCAAGCACAAAACTGGAACACTGAACTGCACATGATGCTCAGACAAGAAAAAAGAAACTGCACTGAAGTGAGAACCATCACTTTGTAAGTGAAACTAATCTGGTCCTCTTGCAGAAAAATGAACAAATAAGAGAGCAACTCTTCAGTTAGCTTATACTGTTTGGTGCACAAGCAACAACAGGCATTTCTGACAGGCTCAAAATCAAGTGGTTACATTTTTTTAGCCTTCCAAACATTTAGCTAAAAGAAACAGACATTCATAAAAAGGAAATGATTTAGCTGCAACTGTCAGACATTCAAGATTTTAAGGAACAAGCACATACGGAGCATCTTCTGTCCTCTGATGATGGCTTTACTCCAGTGATGTAGAATCAAGTCTGACTTTTGCTTTGTTGCCATAGTAATTACTAACTGGAGGGAATGTGAGGTTTTTATGTCCAAATGTCTCCCGCTGTGTAAGGAAATCTCAAATACACAACACACTGGAAAAATAACAGTTTTATAAATCTTTTTTGCAAACACTGTAAAGTTTGAAATATTTTGTATACTTGTACTCTACATACAAGTTTTTCGATATGCAAGAAAACAATCTTTGGTCTGATGATCAAATGTTAATGTTTTCTCTGCTTTTAGAGTGCATAGAAGATTGATGAGTCATAGTAAGCACCTGCAAAAGTGTCCATACAATTTGATTTATTTGTGTTGAACCACAGAGGGAACCTGTCAGAAATTAGCATCATTTATTGCTAATTGATAGTGATTAATTTATTAGCAATTGTATCAGTGGAATACTTTACTAAAGCTATCCCCAAAGTATTTTTTAGTGTTACAATGTTAACAGAACCACCTAAAAAAAAACCAAAAAACCTTTGAACTCAATGTGGCTCTCCAAAAAGCGCTTTTCTACGACTGCAAACTTCTCAGGTGTAATGCATATTAGTAGGTGCTCACAAAATCCTGCACTAAAGCAGGAAGGAGGACTCAAACTTTAGATAACGGAGAACTGGATGCCGTGTTTGTGGAGACGGTCGATGAGTTTGCTTCTTGCAAAAGCAGATCCTGGAGTATAAACTCCTCCCCTGAAAATGGATAACAAAATATTTAAAACCAGAATTTCACATCGAACTCTGATATTCTAAATCAAGTCATATTGATGAAGAACATAATCTTCGGGCTTGAAAGTTAATTATGAAATTTTTAAAAATGCTTCTGAACTTTTCTAAATTTAATTAAACTTGGACAAATTGAGAAGCAGGAAGAGAAGAACTCTGGTACAAATCCTAATTAATTCCTCCTGACAATTTGGGGTTTTATACAGACGACTTTCAAGTCACTGAAATATCTTCATCTCATGAAACTCAACCAGGCTACTGTCTAATCCTATTACCTCTAATCAAATAGGGTGAATTAACACGTTGAAATTTAACAAAAAAGAACAAATAACTATTGAAAGAAGTCAAATGAAAGACACCAAAGAGCTTCGTTATTGACAATTGAATCATTGTGAGATCAAACAAAACTTCTAAACTGGGAGAACTCACTTTTTGGGCAAGGCTGTAGGTTCGTTGAGGATTGTTAGAGCGGCTTGTACCATGGCGATGGGCGTGGCCACATACCCAGCCTCTGAATAAATAAATATCCATTAAATATTTAATTCATGTTAGTTATTCTTAATTTAACTACATCGGTGATTTAAGTTGGGGTATTTACCTGGTCCCTGAACCACTGTGCAGATCTTGGCGTTGGGTTTGCCCTGGGAGGGGTTCTGATGCTCTTTGTAACCCTCTCCATGGAAGGAAAACTGGAAGGATGTACTCTCCATCTAACAGACAAACGTGTGTTTAGATAAGCAAGTGTTGTTTTAAGACATTAAAAAGTCTTTTGTTCTGCTACTACTTCACCTGCTTCCTAGTTGGCCCGGCCTTTGAGAAGAATCCAAATGAGAAGAACTCTGGGTGCTTGAAAAGAAAAGAAAAAACTTAAAAACTCAGGATTTGTGTGTACTATTCCAAAAAAAAAAAAAAAAAAAAAAAAAAAACCAAAAAACAAAAAAAACCCTAGAATACAAGTTGTTTACCTTGATGAGCAGCTTGCGTCCAAAAGAGAACTTGACCAAAAGCCAGAAAATCATGGCACCAAACATCAACTTGATAACGTTCCCCACACCTCCCACTCCAGCATATGCTCCATACTGGACCTAGTGGGTGGATTCCAGGCAGTAATTTACACAGGCGGCAATAATGTTACTTGTATGAAAATCTATATAAAAAAAAAAAAAAACAAAACAAAAAAAAAAAACCTCATCGGACTTATAAAGACTGAGCTAAACAAAGCAAGTATCACTTTTAGGTCATAAATGAACTGCTTAAAATTTTTTCAACAAGTTCACAAATAACAATTAACATCATAATATTAAAAACCTGCCAAGAAGAAACTAAGAAAAAGGCATAATATGATGATTAACCCCCAAACTGACCGGTGTAGCTTGATGTTCCTCTGTCAGGAAGCGTTGTGTTCTCTTCACAACGGAGGGGTCGGTCCCCATGAAGGGTATGGCGTACTGCTGGATCTCATTACTGTAGAACAGTGCTCCCCTACACAGACACACAAACATATAATGCGATGATGCTGTTTCAGATAAAAGTACACAAATGTCTTTGGGGCAAATATCAGAGCATATTATTCAGTAGGAACAAAGACAAAATGGCATATATGGACCCACAAAGACCATGTGATGGTGTCGTGTTGTGTCAGGCATCTAGATGATTGGAGCTGATGCTTTTCACTAATAATACTTCTTTTTCTTTTTCTTTGTTTTCCATTTTCCTGAACATACGCTATCCTTGTCTTCATCTTGGTAGATTATACTGATACGACACCATGATAGTGAAAAACTGCAGATCATTGCTCAGACAATCCTGAGCTGTGGGTGTGATCACAGCCAGCAGATATCTAAGCATCAGCACAATATTTCCCATGCTTCTCACATCATGTCACTTTGGATAAAAGCATCTGCTGAATCAATGTCATGTAATAAACACAGCAAAACTGAGTTTTGTCTGTGTCGCCACACGGGCTTCCCACAGCTACCTGCCCACTGGGAGGCATTACTATCTGTAATGGTAAACAGTTGCAAAAAGAAGCTCCTATTAATTTAACTAATTTTCTTGGCACAGTTGAGCTCGTTTGTCCAAGTCAACACCTTAAAGCTTTTATCAAATCCCATTTTATTTATAAAGCTCTTTTAATGCCAAACTGCAAAACAAAGTGCTTTACATAGTTAAAAAGTATTTATGCAAAAACGGGGCATTGTCCTCACTGCGGATTCTGAGTATTTTTGCAGAGCACCAGGGTTAAAAGCAGCACTGCCATCAGGGAGTATGGTTGCTATGAACAGACTTTCATGCTCTGCTTTATCATTTAAATAATTGTAATTGCCGATTTTCCTGTCAAAGACTAGGAATAAACATTTAATATTGAAGAAGTTAAACATACATTAAACATTAAAACATGAAGTGAGACATACATTAAGACATCCAGACATTGTTCAGGGTTATAACCATGGGAGAATCCCTCCAGAGATCTGTTGTCATACAGAAGTCTGAAGCTATTCTCCCTGGTCACTTAGAGACACCTTTGTTTAAAGACTAGGGTTGCATGCGTCAGTGTGGAGCCTGTTCTTATGATATGACAAACAAAACCGAGGTCTCGTCTAAACATTTTCCTGATGGAAGGACGCTGGCCTTTCAGATGGTTTACTGAGGTCAGAATGACTTCAGTTTAGGAGCCTTATGGTCAGACCTTTCAGCTAGACATTAATTAAGAGCAAGGTAATTAAGCCAATATATGAAATTTCCACAACATAGTGATATGTGTGTAGAGGAAATTCATGTATTAGCTTAATTACTTTGCTCTTAATTAATGTCTAGCTGAAAGGTTTGACTATAAGGCTCCTAAACGGATGTCATTCTGACCTTTAGTAAACCATCTGCCAA
>JBAMHX010000001.1:21129720-21145944 GCA_037177515.1 Pseudomugil tenellus
AAAACCTTGAAACACTTGAAGTTTTTTTGGGTGGGGTGTCAGTTTGTTCCTTTTTCTAACTCTCCCCCCCCCCCCCCCCCCCCCCCCCCTTCTGTTGTAGTTTTATAGCTGCTGGTCCACCATGGCCACACCAATTTGCAGGATGATGGAGTTACTGCTTCGCTCCTCTTGCTGCCCCACCATCAGAAGTAGAGCCTGTCTACATAAGGCAGTGTTGGCCGGTCCAGGCCGCTGTGGCCTTTGTGTTCCTAGGGTACCACTTCTTCACAGAAGAGCCTACAGTCTGGACTCATTGGGTCCTGGTCGAACCCCGCTCTGCCCAACTTCCCAACAGCCCCGCTCAGAAAGGATGTCTCCATCATCAGCACTTGCACACAGGAACCTGTCTGCAGCTGCTGTGAAGGTATGCAGCATATATGGTGATAGCAATGCATTTTTTCTTATTTAAAGTGCTTGTCAAAGGCTAAACATGAAGATCGGATTAACCCGTAGATGATTCTGTGCTTTATTTTTTCAGTAGGAGAGCTAACCTTTCTTGTAAGAGATGAAAATATTTTCTATGAAAATCTTCTAGGTGACTGTAACAAACACTATGTCCTCAGGTCCAATGTCTGTTGCTGCATGTGTCCAAGCAAAATGCGTACATTGATTAAAAACGATTTACAGTGGTTTGAGAGAGAGTTTTCTTTAGCTTAGAGATTTTCCTTATTGTTTTCACATGAATCTTATGCATGAATCTTTTCACAGGGCCAGTTTCGTCCTCTTTGCCGGTATGACTTCCTGGATCTTGGTGAGGTTGAAGAGAATGTACGCCGTGCTCAAGCCTGCAAAAAAATAAGACACTTCATAGTGGATCCACACTTGGCGAATATTGTAGCGCAGCATTTAGGATCTGAACTACAGGATTCTAAAACTGTAATCTTTGAATGCAACCCAGGTGTGTTTTGGTACATTTATTGTACTTATTATATTGTAGTACCTTATAAACATTGCAGGTTCTTTCTCTTTTTTTATTTATTCTTTAAAAAGTAATGTTCATGTTCAATGTATATGTTATTCTTTTCTGTAGCAAAACAATTACTAAGATGTACTCTGTGGGTCTTTTGCAGGTCCAGGGGTGTTGACAAGAACGCTGCTTAATGCTGGAGCCCAAAGAGTTGTGGCCCTTGAGGGTGACAGATCCTTCCTACATGATCTACAGGTAACATAAACATTTATAATCATTTATACAGACATGAAGTTAAAAGTAGGGTAGGAGATATTTGAACAATTATGCACAAGCTATAGTCTGAACCAGTGTTTCTCAACCGAGATCCTCAAGTACACCTGCCCTGGATGTTTTAGAGACGACCCTGCTTTAACACACCTGATTTAAATGAATTTTCTTATCAATTTGTTTGTAGCCTGTTAATGACCATTTACTTCATTCAGGTGTGTTAAAGCAGGGTTTCCTCTAAGACATGCAGGGTACTTGAGGACCAGGGCTGCGAAACAGTGGTCTAAACCCTTTTATTCATTAGTTAATTGGCTGCACTCTGAAGGGCTTATCAGGGAATGGCGTATATGAAACAAAAATGTTCTTAGAAAAAAAATCTCTTATCCGATTTATTCTTTTTTGCAGCTCTTTTGTCCATTTTGAATGTCTTTGCTACTAAATATGCTAACCAAACATTTTAATTATCATACAATTTGTCCTTGGTGAGAAGTAGCTGTAAAAAAATAATTGATGATTACATGTTGTAGGAGCTGGAAGGACGCCTTGATGGTCAGCTTGAAGTAGTCCACTGTGATTATTTTAAACTCGACCCCATTGGCAGCGGCAACGTGAAACCCCCGACTATGTTTACTGACAAACTGTTCACTGACCTGGGAATATCTGAGGCTGCTTGGACTGATGGTAAGAAAACCGTTGAAGATAGTGTCATTTTTCAGATTACTGTTCTTGTTCTTTCCAATGCCATGTATCCTGACCTACAACATTCCAACATATATCTCATGAGGATTATCTTTGGAATCTCTCTCTTTTTTAAAATTTTTTTTAGATAAGATGTTGCAATAAGCAAAGGAATTTAGTTGCTTCTGTAACTCATTTTTCAGACAGTAAAAACTGTGCATTGCATCCCACAGAGCATCAGCATTTTAAAGTGTGTTTTGTAATGCGTTCTTTTGTGCATTTCTTGTTTAGACATTCCCGTGAAGGTGGTGGGAATCTTGCCACAGCGAAATGAGCGTGGCATGCTGTTGAAGATGGCTTACGCTTTATTTGAGCGTCTGTCTGTTTACAGATATGGAAGAATAGAGCTCAACCTCTTCATCAGTGAGAGGGAATACAAGGTAAAAGTCTGTTGCTTTTGAACCTGCTGTGCATGTTTGTCTTCGTATGGAGGACATGCATCGGCATGTTTTATTTGCTTTAAATCAGAAAGGTCTGAGCGTTTATATTGCTGCATGTTTCAGTACAATCAGATTTGTTCTGCCCTAAATTGCTGTGTCAACTCTAGTGGTTGATGCTGAGGGAGAGTGGTGTGGTAACCGTCATGATTTGCTAATTATGTATTTGTTTGTCATATTTAACCCTGTCATTTCTCCATCAGAAACTGGTGTCACGTCCTGGTGATATGATGTACTATAGAGCCTTCGGTGTCCTCTGGCAGATGGCTTGTGATATTGACCTTCTGCACAAGGTACAGGATGAAGGAGGGGAATACAAGAAACATCTTGATGCTGATTTCGATATACCAAAGTTACTAAGACTGACATTGTTTAATGTAAAAGGCATGCTACAATTATATAGTTTATTGAAGCAATGCCCTCCATGTTACTTCTTCTTTTGAGCACAAAGATGGGGTCTGTTTTAAAATGGTCAAACACTCCATATCTGTCCTTACAGGAGCCCTGGGAGTCATTTGTGGTGTCTTCAAGACAGAATGCACCTCCCTCTAGGGGCAAGGTGAGGAACCAAGGAGGAAGTATAACAGCAATGTATATTAGATTTGCGTTATTTGCTTAATCAAATGCAAAACTCGACTTCTTCCTTCATTCAGCTCCCAAATGATCACTTGTGCCTAGTGCGGCTGCGTCCACGAGCTGAGCTTTTCTCTGCAGGCCTCACTCCCTCTAATGCTTCAACTCTGCTGATGATGGTCAAGCAGTGTTTGGCAAAGAGGAAGATCAAGCTCATTGACAGGCTGAAGTAAGTAGCCCACAGAAACAAAGCTACTGATAGGCCTGCAGCCGACAAACAGTATATGTTATGTGGAAAATATAACTATAAATTTACAGCTACTCCTGTTGACCAGTCCTATCAGCTTTTCGTGTCTCTCTAATGTTGTTTTTTCTTTTTTTTTATAGTCTTTGGTCACCTGATAGTGGCAGTAAACTATTATCAGAGATGGGCTTGCAAGAGGACATACTGACAGGCCACGTATACCCTGATGAGTATCTTCGATTGTTCCAGCTGATGGACAAGAGCCAAGAATTTACACAGAGTTGGCTGTATGAAGAGATACTGGAGAACACACAGAGGGAGGGCTGGGGCTAAGATACAGAAAAAAAGGTCATATTTATTGAACTGAAACACAGCAGGCACATTCAATTTACAATACATGTAAAATGTACTAGATTGTGATATAAGTGACTCTTTAATAACATGAAGTGATGACATAACAGCATAAACCAACAAGTAATTCATGAAATGATCATAAATAGTTTTGCTTCTGGAGTAATGTCAGTGTGTGTGACACTGGGACAATGACGGAGTGCTTTAACTGACTGAGATTTTAGATAAAACCTCAGTGAATTAATTTTGTGTTGGTCACATTAATAAATGCAATTTTCCACTCTAAGTGATTTCTAGTCGAGAAGAAAACACCTTCTCTTAATGCCTCATGGATGCACCAGGTCATGCAGATGGTTTTATACATAAGCAATGTGAATGGACTCTACATAAGCAAAGAATGCATCTTTAGTATTGCCCAGACAGTTTGTTGTGGTATGTGCATTGTGTAAAATTTGTTTCCATTCAATTTAAACAGAGCAGCTTTATGAGCATTTAACATTGTGTTGTATATTTTTGTATATCCATTTATGTGTGTGCTTAGGCCTGTCTGTATAGGGGATTTATAATTTTTTTTTTTTTTTATAGAGCACTTTTCAAAACAAGGTTACCAAGTGCTTTTTTAATGAAATTACAATATAAAAACAAACAATAGGAAAAAAAGCAAACAAAGTAAAAACAAGTAATTTTGTAAAAATATGTTTTTAGTTTTAATTTAAAAACAGACAGAACTTGCCAACCTAAGCTTCTCAGATAAGGGGGGGCTATGACATTGAATGCCCGATCTCCTCTGGAGAGGACCCACGAGGGGGGGCAGCAGTCAAAAGGGTTAGGTCTGAGGAGCAAGCATTGACGAGAAACATAAGGGGACAGTCAATCATTAATATATAAAGGGGGTAAGATCTTTACGGGGTGTATAAGCTTTTTATTTAATATACAATCAGGAAATACATGTAGATTGCAGGTGGGATTCATTTCAGTCCAGTTTTAGAAGAAAACAAGTAAAACTTTGCCTCCGTGTGACAGAAAAACCTGGCAATGTTATGTTCATGCGCTTTTTGAGCCTGTCTTTGTTAAAACATGTTATTTTGTCATGAAGGCATCTCTTTTCAGGTATTATGTGAAGCATTTACGTGGGGGAAAACATACATAATTAAAGACATTATTTTACTATAAAGCACTTTTTTTGTCCAAGATTCTGTGTAAAAAGATTGATTGGAAGTGGTTTCTGCTGCAAAGTGTTTTTAAAAATGTTATTTTATTTTTCTGCTGCAAAGTGGGATCTGTTATTTGTAAGGGGATGTCTTTGTTGTGTCAGTGATTCAAAATCCACATTTTTTAGCATGAAAATGTTTTTGCATTTAGTTACATTTGTGTCAATGGGGACAGTATAAACTGCAGCGCGAGGAGCCACCTACCAGGTAATACAGGTGTAGTGAGAGTAAAGAACCGATAGGCGGCGACAGAGCGCATGTCCTGTCAGCACAGGCCCTGTCAGCGGCAGCAACGACCCCTGGCTGTGTTCGGTTATGGTCTTTTCAACAACAACATCTTCGGCAAGGTGTCTGATGCTCAACTCAGCCCTTCTGCCACTATTTTCAGTCGTAAGTACCGTACGTTTTTTCTGTGTCAGCATTTCAACGAGGCTAATGGCCAAGAGAGCTAACGCACGTATGTCCAGAAAATATATGCATGTTTGAGAGGTTGTGCGGTGTTCTGCCAGATGTGTGTATTCGCCTGTGTTAGCTTACGTTAGCTTAACAGCAACACACATTAACGCGAAGCCGACACATTATTCTACTGTATCGTTCGGTATTGATATTCAGCGAGTTAATTTCGTAGTTATTTCCACTTTTTTTTTTTTAGTTTTATTGAAAAGCCAAACAACCATAATAAGCTTAACATTACATCAACACTGTTTAAAATGCAACAATTGCGACCTACTTAATTGACAGATACCGTAGTGTAGTTGAACAAAACAGTAATAGCTAACCTTAAAGGGTAGATTTTTAACGAACTGCTAGTTAGTAAGCATGTGATATTTTAACTAAAGGGTTGTCATTATATGAGAATGTACTGTTGGTCGTCAAGTGTTGGATGCTGATCTGTGTTTTGACTAAATATCAGCCAAGGTCAGATATTATACATGAATATAACCTTTTAACTTTCATTTTCGAGCTAGGTTGGATTCGGTTAGTCATTAGCATCACGTTGTGTAGCTATAGAAGGTTGCTTGCTTACCTTGAACAGCAGCCAAAACCAGTCTCCACATCTGAATGCCTGTGGTGCAAATTCCTTACATTTTCTAACTTACATTTGCTGTCGAGAGTATGCACACTTTATGTAGTGTTACAGGTTAACACAACCCTGTGTCACCTTTAATGCTTTTTACATGTGACAGTTCATTTGCTTTATTTTTGTATCACGTTCTTCAGTCTTTGCAGTGGCCTCTCACAGGAAAGGGTCTGTTTCTTTCCTCCTTTGTGTTTGTCCATTTGGCTGAATTACTTTGTCTTTCATCTCTTCTGTCTTTTATTATTCATGGTCCCCTGTGGAGCAGGGCACAGACGAAAAGAGGAGAGGATGGATGCTTGTGGGTGGATGGATGACAGTGGGAGGAACATTTAAGGACAAGATTCTGCAGAAGACAACAACCCAATAGACAAGACGACCTTTGTGTCTGAGATCTTGTTGTGTAGAAATTCTCATGTCACAGCTGTTTGTCATGGTCTGGATATGTTTGTCTTCTAGAGGGACATTTAAAGCTTGGAGTGATTTATTACACAGTAGAAACACTGTATTTCTAAGTTATTTGCTATGTGGTTTTCATTCAAAAGGTGTTGTTTCTTGTTAAAAATTTACAAAGCAGATCCTCTGCCTATAAAGGGATTAAGGCCAGGTTAACCTGCTTGTCATTATATTATTTAAGCAGATGTCTATAAGGAATTAGATAAGAATACAAACATGCTGAATCAAAGTTTTATTTGGGAAACTTGACTTGCTTTTTTAAAAAATGTTGGTGGTTTGGTAGGAGAGATCTGTGTAAAAGGTAGAATTAGAGAAGTGCAGCAGAAAACCAGGACACATTTCCTCTGAGATATGTGTTAATTATCCTGGATCTATGTTTTTGTGGATTTCTTTTTGGATCCTATCATTTTATGTACCGACATTATTTTTCCTTTAAAGAGTAGGTGTGACTGGGTTACTGGTGAGGATATTCCCTCCATTGTGCGACTTCCTTTCCTATCAGTCACCCCTCTATTTTCTCCTTTCAGTCCTCTCATTTCCTGCCTGTCTGCTGCATCCTACATGCACTTTAACTCAAGAAAACTCCTAAAATCAGGGAGACTTGGGGATGTGTTTGGTCAGAACTCAATTATTCTTGATTACTATTAATATGTAATGCTTTTAAATTGAAATATCCTGAAAACTTTAGGGCCAATGCAACTTGCAGGTATACATGGCAAAGCTCAGCTTCACCGATTAGTGAAAACATGGTGCAGGTAAAAAGTTGTTATTCTAGTTGTGTCTGTTTTACTGTTGCTGAGTCAACTGTCAACAGAAATGAAGTCGTAGAAACGAAAAGCACAATACTGATTTACATAGTGCACTGATTTACCAGTTTGTCCACCTGTCTGCGTGATCTGCTCCGATGTGCCAGCCCAACAATAAATCCTCTCTTTTAACAAACATATCAATCTAAATTCCCTCTGTCAGAGACGCTTTGACATTTTAATCATATTTGACACAATATGTGGTGTTGTTGTGATTTATGGCATTATTTTGCCCTTTAAATGGAAGAAAGTGAGAAATATGTCAGTGATGTCTCAGTTATGAATATTTATTGTTTTATTTTCTGATCTGGGTTGGGGTAGTTTATATTTAATAAAAAACGTATTGCCATTCTTTCTCTTGTTTGTACTTGCTGTCTTAAGTGTAGCTTTTAATAGTCTTTTTAAAGGGACCCTTGTTGATATTATGTGGTTTCTTTTTAAAACCAGCGGATTATGTAATCTTAATCCTTAATCTGAAATGTTTCCTATTAGAACTGCCCTTTGAGTTGTTTTCTTCTGGACATGTAGTTGTTTACATGGATTGTTATGCACTGATGATTGCACAACACTAGTCTGTTTCTGGTTGGAAGTACAACCAACATTGATTCCTGCGAAAAACCATACGTACTACCCCTTACTGTATAATCTGTTTAAGATATACATTAAGTTTTCTGAAAATTTTAATTAATTTCTTAAGGTTTTGATCTTCAGAGTTAATAAAAAATGACTGAATCTGCATGCTTATCATGTTTACAGGTGTTTCACTGCAGCACAGGCTTCTTGTCTGTTTAAACTTGTTTTTTCATTTTCTCCCTCTCAGTGGAGTCTTGCCTATGTCAGAGCCTTTTACTTTATAACATTCTTATCTGTCCTTTCTCCTTTCCATCATGTCTGCAGGCTTGAAGAGCGGCTTCTCGAACAGGTGGTTCTGGCCCGAAAGCCGTGCAGGCTAATGGATCATGATGGTGAATGTTTACAGCTTTCTATTAAGAAAAAAAAGCTCAAGCTTACCCTAAAAAATGCAACACAAATACTAGGTGGATGTGATTTACTCTGAATGACAGTGTTTTGACAGCTTTTTTTAAAAGCAATTTCAGCTTTACATTTCTCTTTCATCATTATCAGGTCAGATTGAGAGGGAGGGCAGAGTGATGTCACAGGCTCCTGTGGACGAAGCTGATAATCTGTCTAACTCTGAAGCCCTCTCTGCCCAAACTCGAAACCTCAACGAGACAAACACGGCAGCAGATACACAAACCCTACCTCTTTTACATAATGAGGAGAGAGTCGTCCTCCCAAAAACCCCTCTAAACAACAATGGGAATGTGGAGGATGGGGTGGAAAAGGGAAAGGAGGGGTACAGAGATCAGGATGAGGAAGAAGATATGGATGAAGTGATGAAGGACGAGGACGACGAGTCTGAGGGCTCAAGCTGTTTGATTCGCTGCCGGTCTCCAGACACTCCCATGACTGATTCATCATATTCTGAAACTGGTAGGAGACACAAAAACCTGTACAAAGTGTTGAAATTGTGTTTTATTTCTTTTATGTGCACATTTCACTTGAAATCTCTGCTGTACCTTTTGCTGCAAGTAATATTCTGTTTGTCCACCTGGAGGCAGCACAAAATGCTGAGAACACTAAAGTTCCTGTAATGTAACTTTAGGCATGTGCTTAATTATTCACACAACAGACACAGAACAACATCAGCTCTCATTTGGGGACAAGATAGTCTTTTTCCTGATATCTGTTTTTAATTCCCCTGCATGTACTCAACTCAATTTTATTTATAAAGCACTTTAAAAACAACGCTGTTGGCCAAAGTGCTGTACACACATTTGCAACAGTTAAGAACAAATTAGAGAAGCAAAAGAAATTAAAAGGGAATAAAAGAGATAAAAGAAAATAAAAAAGCAAATAAAAAAATAAATGCAGTAACATAATACAAACAAATAAAATTAATAAAACAATAAAAGCAAATAAAACAATGAAAGCAATTAAAATGATAAAAAAATAAAAGAAAATAAAACGATAAAAACAATAAATCAATAAAAGCAAATAAAACATAACAAACAACAAAAGCAAATAAAACCATAAAAACAATAAAAACAACAAAAGAAATAAAACCATAAAAACAATAAAAGCAAATAAAACAATGAAAGCAAATAAAATTATAAAAACAACAAAAGCAAAATAATAAAAGAAAATGATAAATAAAATAAAACAATAAAAGCCAACATCTCACACTGAGTTAAAAGCCAAAAAGATAAGAAATGGATTTTAAGAGAAGATTTAAAAACAGAAAGTGAGTCTGCCTGTCTCACATCCTGAGGCAGCTCATTTCAGAGCTTTGGAGCAGCGACTGAAAAACCTCGACCACCTCTCATCTTTCTCTTAGTTTTAGGCACAAGGACTGACTTGCCAACCTGAAAGCTCATGAGAGAGTGTAGGGCTGAATCAGGTCACACAGATACTGTGGGGCAAGGCCACGAATACATTTAAAAACAAATAAAATCATTTTAAAAACAATCCTAAAACACACAAAAATTGGCCCAAATGGAAGCAGGTACAAAAGGAAGAGGGCCGAATATAGAGCCCTGAGGCACTCCACATGTGAGAGGCGCTGCACAAGAGTTAGCGGCTCCAAAATGAACACAAAAGCTTCTCTCTGTGAGGTAGGACCTGATCCACTGAAGGACACCACCCTGAATGCCCACCCAGTTCTCCACGCGAGACAAGAGGATCTGATGGTCCACTGTGTTGAAGGCTGCCGTTAGGTCCAACAGAACGAGAATGACCCTGTGACCAGAGTCTGTGGCTAAAAATATATCATTAAAAACCTGAAACAGTGCAGATGCAGTACTGTGACGGGCTTTAAACCCAGACTGGTAAATCTAAAAAATATGGTGTTCTCTAAAAACTAAACTTTGGCAGAATTTCACACTTTGAAACCCTTTAACAAACCCTCTCTCTGAGCTTTCTCCAGCCAGTCTAATATTGACTCATCTTATCTCTTGAGTTGTCGCTTTCTAATGTTCTTTTCTTTGCTCCCGTGTTTCTGTGATGAATCTTCCACATATCCAGTTGTTGGCATGTGACATGGTGCTGTATAATGCAAATTACAGCCTGATGCTTCAGGCAGAAAAAACAAATTATGCAGTTTCTCAGCGTCAGGATGCCCCAGGGCAGTGGCGGCTCCAGCAACGTGTACAATGAATGTCAGCGAACCATCAAAACTTGCCAGAAGCAGAAAGATTTGTAATTTTGGAAACTTATTGTGTCCTGCTTTAACAAATACTGAATGAATTTGCAGCCTAACTATATTTTCAATGATTTTCATCCACATATTTTCACATTTTGTACTCTTTGAACAAGAATGGAAAGAGATAATGATGCAACAAAAAAAGTTAGACCAACAGGAAACGGGTCAAATAAAATATACCTTAGATAAATAAATAACAAAAGACAAAGCAAAAACACAAAATGAAAAGTTGTTACTGGTTGTGACTGTTTAGTATGCATTCAGCAAAAATATATTCTTTTAATCTTAGTCCTGTTTTATTGTATGCATAGCAACATTCCTTCATTTATAGACTGGATCCCGTCTAAACCAGTTTCTTGTTATAGTTTTCTTAGCAGCAATCAGTAACATATCGGTGAGATACAAGTCATTATTCAGAACATGATTGTTTGTATTACCAAGGTACTGAAAAGTGACATTTTTCCATACAGTCCCAATCCCAACACACATACATACACAACACATTATTTATCCCCATATATCCTCTATCATCTGAGATTGCTTACACTTGCTTACACTTAATTTTTAGCAACATGACTATTTTATCATAAAAAATATCCTTCTGTATGTTTTCTCTCTCAGTCTGTGCTGTAGTACTCTTTAAATAGTCATGTTAGAATCAGGTCAGTCTGATTAGTTAGTGACATCATTGTGATCACGAGACTGAGAGGCAGTAAAATAAAATGGGATATATCAAATGACGGGTGGTAGTAGGTTTGAAAGAGTGATTTTATTCCTAAACAAACTCATTTAAAGCCTGCTTCAGACTTTTTAAGTGTTGATGTCTAATTTTCATTTTGTTGGTGTGTACTGCTAGTAAAGGTAGTAGTACTAGTCAAGTAGTTATTGCAATTAAAGGAAATCTCCAAGAAATCTGAGACATTTGAATTATTTGCAAATGCATTATTATAAAAATGACACTTTTTTGTATATTTTTCTTTTCGTTGACTTCTACCTTTCTTTCTCTTTATAGGCAGTCTGTTGGAAGCTCCTTTTCCTCTGAGTCCGGAGACCAGTCCAGAGCCTACATCACCTGCCATCCCAGAGGTCTCTCCACAGTCTCTACATCCCATCAGTTCACTACAACCGAGCCTAAGTGATGCTGAAGTAAACTCTCATATCTTCACCACTGGATCAGGTGCCTGTACTACAGGGTTGGTTACCTGCACACTTGAGTCAGCCTTCGCCACGGAGCCTGTAGATTTTACTTCCCAAACTATGACTTCCTGGGCCAGCAGCCCAACTGGATGTACAGAAGCTTTTGGCATCACTGCAGTACAGCAAGCTTCACCCTCGGAGTCCATCCCCAAATGTGAGGGCAGTTTTACCAGTTCAGGACCAGTCATGTCAGATGCAGAGACACCTGCAATACCTGCACTAAAAAGGTTAAACACTTCCTCTACTCCCACGCCAGCAAATACTGCTACAGAACCCCTCTCCTTCACCACAAAGCCTGATACAACCGATGCAGAAATAACCACCACTACATCATCCGTATCCTCAAATCAGGGACAGATTACCTCCACTTGTTTCTCAGTCGCAGCCTGCTCAGCAGGACCCATTTCCACTCCTGCTCTCCTGGAGTCTCTCCAACAGCTGATTGAAAGAGGTGACGACACCCACCTTCCACATTACCTCCACCAGGTAACTTGTCTGTTTTGACTTGTTCCTTTTTTAATGGTGTTCTTGTCAATTTGTCTTGTTGCCTTTTCTGCAACTCTTTTTCCCTTTAAACTCTTGGTCTGTCAGTTTTCAAAGGCTCTGTTATTTATCTGCTCAACCTCATCATCAGAATGGCACTTTGTACCCTGAGGCATGGGCGTCTTCTGCGTCCACTAACAGGCACAAATACAGGCACGTAGGGACGCACAGAAACCCCCGCAAAAAAACCCCATGGTGTACACACTCGGGCGTTCTGAGTTGGTTTCTCTCTCACACAAAGTCCTGCGTGACTGAACTTGTGTATTTCAGTCTTGTAAATGTTTATGTCAGTTTGCCTTATTATATAAATCAGTCCTTGAGGCACACCTGACCTGCGTGCACTTTCAGGCAAACCGGTGTGTGTATGTAGCTGTGAGAAATACCAAGAACATGTGCAATAATTACCGATAAACATTTTCTCACATTAAGCATAATTAGTGTTGTCAGGGATGATAAATGGAGAAGTCTTTCCATTTACTCAAAACTGCAAGCTTTTGATAATATATATGATTTCTTTGGTTTTGTTCGTCATATTTATTATTTTTCAGTTTTTGATGATAAATCTTTGACGAACAATATAGTGCCCTTTAATGGAGAACTGGATTTACAT
This sequence comes from Pseudomugil tenellus, assembly GCA_037177515.1. NCBI lineage: Eukaryota > Metazoa > Chordata > Actinopteri > Atheriniformes > Pseudomugilidae > Pseudomugil > Pseudomugil tenellus. The sequence goes on from JBAMHX010000001.1 coordinate 21,142,443, forward strand.
GAATGCCCTGAATGCTTCATGTGCAAACAACTGGTTTTTACCAAAAGGTAGCAGATTTGCGTATCGCATATAATATTAGTGGTTTAAAAAGAGGACAGTTATCAGGATGCTTTCCTAGAGTGTTGTGTGCACATCGGTCCATTTCCTATATCCACTTATCCTTTTTATTCTCCTGGGTGGGCTGGAGCCTATCTCAGCTGCCATCAGACAGGAGGAGTACACCCCACATAGTTTACTGGTTGGAACAATCATTAAACACATTATACTGTGTTTCCCACACCATGCATGTGCTTGTGGTGGATTGTTCAGAAGAAAAAGACACAACTTTAAACTCTTTGTCTCAACTCCTGTTCTGAACCGTACCAATACAGTAGCTAGAAAGTCCATTCAGTTGTCACCGCCCCCTCTTCATTAGACATACGAGAGCCTTGTGTGCCCTCCTCCTCCTCCTCTACCCCATCCTCCTCTTGTGCTCTCACACACACATACACACTTCTCTTGTTTTGGGATCAGCTGAGCAACATGAAAAGGACACTTGCTGAAAAGAGGTAGAGTGTTCGTGGTCTAATTTTTCCTCTGGTTGTGTTTCCACTCTCACTCTCATGTAGCTGCATTTATAATGCAGTTGTTTACCAGCTAACCTGTCTTGGTTAATGGTTACATAAGGTATTGTAGAAGTACACTTACTGTGGACTGTGGTGTTCTTATCTTGATTTTTTCTTCTAGCATTGTACCTAACTTTTTTGACAGATCTTGTATTATGTTGAGGAGTCTACAGTAGTTTTAATTTCAGTGTGATTTATTTTTAAACCCCACTGAAGCAGTTTCCCAGATAGCTTCTGTGATACCTGATAACATGAAAGCAGACATGCACTTTATGAAAAAGTTTTTTTCTTTCTCTGCAGATTGCTGAGGCCTTCGTCCTTTGTGAAGACTGTATCCTTGTAAACTTGTTTGGTTGTATAATTGAACGTGGTGGGGAACAGCGTTTCTCTCTTGTGACTCAGAAAGACTACCATACACTGCTTTGAACTTTTTATCAATCAACTGGTGAAAATGTTATTTTCATTGATAATTATATATTAAATGTTCATGATTTTTTTCTCTTTTTATGTACATATGCATACACAATGAAACTATAAAGATAAATAGTTATGTGGTTGCACTCAAAACTTTAAACATGGAGAATAAAAGAGGAGGAAAGTATGGTGGTACATGAAAGGAAAGATAAAAGGCAGGAAGAGTGTGCGTGAGGGAGAATTGGAGGGTGAAACAGAGGGAAGACAGTGGGTGGGAAGAGATGAATGAGTCAAAGAAAAGGGAAAGCTAGCTTAGTTATGTCATGCATGTATAGAGGGTTAGTTAGTGAGAGACAAAGCATTGAGCCATGTCAAAGGAGGATTGTGTCTTGGCTGCTCATATCCATAAACATAAGACTGCATCTTGGGAGTGCTTTCTTCCACTCTGTCTCTTTTGGCTTCGCCTTTCTTCATCGCTCTGTTTTTCTTTGTTCTGCTTTATGTTTTCAGACATATGTTTTTGTCAGCTTTGCCAGTATGTGAACAGAAACTTAACAGTTGATGCATTTGTTCAGCTTCCGAAGCAAACGGTTCTCAAGATTTTCCATCCCGATTTATGTGTGTTTATTTCTTAATGGTTGATTATCAGACCAGAGGGCATTATGGTTTGTCCAGCTAGAGAGACTCTACCACCAGAGAGTATTGGAAAACCTGAATGCACTTCAAAAGCAGTGGGGTAACAAACGATACACACTCCTCAGATGTACACAAGGAAAAATCTTTTGCAATTTTCCGTTTTTTTTCTACACTCATATTCAGCAGAAATAACCCTGATTATGCAATACACAAAGTAATGTTACATATACTGTGTTGAATGTTATTCAGATATGATTTTGTAGCATTTAGGATGGTGGAACTGGATTTGTGTTTTTTCTCCTTTGAGTTGAAGCTGAACTCTTTCCTCTTAATGACAAGTAGAACTGTCCTTTTATCTTGTTGTGTTTCTTCACTTTAGAGAGTCAGTGTGGAAAAACGTCCTCTGACCTGGCAACCCCCCATCTAGACACTCTTAAGCACATCTGCCAGACACACAATCGGTCAGTCTGTGTGCTTTTTGTCATTTCCCCTTTTGTTTATATTATATTTGATTTTTTGACATCTTGTAAGTGCAGTTGTATCTGACTGAAAGAGACTCTTTAGACTAAAATATCTGCAAAACACAGCTCTTTATATCATACACACCTGTGCGTTCTGTAAACCGTGTCAGTATATGTGCCGGTATGTGTGACTTTCATCATGTATATCTTCGAATGATGAGCAATGCAGTGATGGTTAAAACATATGGCTCTTGGCTGCAGCTGCACTCTTTTAGACATTTGAGCCATCACACTGCTAAGGTTTCACCTCGCTAAACTCATGCACATATACTTGTGAGTAAGCACACACACAAGCATTTGCACACATGCAGTGTCATTTCTCTGTAACTTCAGCGAATTGCATGGATTTTTTAAGACTTCCTCCATCCATAACCATGACATCATCTGTTTATTGGGTTTTTTTTTCTTCCTCATTAATGACGGTGAAGCCCGTCACTATCTGAGTTATATGTGGACCACACACACCCACAAATGCTTGCACACACACATTTTACTAGCCAGGGAAATGTGCTCAGGCTAATATTAGATTGGGAGAGTAGAAAAGGGTCATCCATTTTTTTTCTGTCTTCATTTACTAAAACCAAGAAGCGACCTTCTGTTCACTCACCCTCTCAATCTTTCTCTCCTCTGTTTATAGACCAAGGACAAGAGATGCTGAGGTAAGGCCTTTGTAATTGTGTATGTGTGTAAGCGTGTGTGAGTCTGTGTGACAGAATATAAACCCTATAAAGTCCCTCCCTGACATGTTGCGTGTATGACTAAAGTATTCATGGTGTACGTTTAATTGTGCCTAATATAAACACTTTAGAGTTGTTTGTTGTATTTGTGTGCAGCATCCATCTATGGATCTCTTAATACCTACATTGGAAAAAGGTGCTTCACAGCCTTCATGTATCTCAGGTGAGTGTGTTTGTATAGTGTTTATAGCTATTAGACTGACTCATGCCAAACCTGTTAGATTATTAAATCAGATCATTAAACATTTGGAAAAGTTATCTTGTGGTACTTTGTTTACATGCTTTTTAAAAATAGTTATTTATGTGTTGAGATATGCACATATGATGTTGTACAGTTCTATTGCCATCTTAAACACCAGTTATTTCTACGTTTATTCAATGGTTTGGTTCCTGTTATAATCTGCATAATTAATATCATGTCGTTAAATCATATTTTTTGAATAGCTGATATTGACAGTATCTTATAATCCATATACACAATTATAAGTTTACAGAAAATTAGCTGAAAAATGCTACATTTGTGTTACACATTGAAAGTGTGTCAGGATGAATGGGGTGTGTGTGTGAGGATGGATGGTGTGTGTGTGTG
>JBAMHX010000001.1:21146067-21161317 GCA_037177515.1 Pseudomugil tenellus
TATATATATATAATGTGTGTGTGTGTGTGTGTGTGTGTGTGTGTGTGTGTGTGTGCATGGTATATTTGTGGTTCTTATCTACAACTTGAAGATTTGGAAGAGTTATCAGTGTTTTTGTGACATGAAATGAAGAATAGATTATTCATCCCAGAGGAAAATCCCCCCTCCTTTTCCTCTTTGTTTTATTCAGCCCATCAAGTTAAAGGAGGGATGGAGCAGAAAGCTGAAGAATCCCACTGCACTACTATACCTCCTGTTAATTTGACAGAAAGGCTACATTTTTCTGGAATATTTGGAAAGGACAGAGGAAACCCCAACAAAGTACTCGAGGGGAGAGACACTTTTTACGGATCTCAGCTGACTGGAAAGGAAGACGATGGTGGAGAAGAAGCAGAGGCAGAGGGAGGGGCTGAATGTACCATCTCAGCCATAGGAAATAGTCTACACCCCTCTGTGGGAATAGATCAGTCCAAGTCTGCAGAGCAGCAGATACGAGATTCAGATCCAGCCCCAGAAAAGGAGGCAAACGGTGAAGGGGAAGTGAGTGATGTAGAGGAGGCAACCGAGGCTTTGGAAATGGAAGATGAAGAAGCTGAAGATGAGGGGGAAGAAAAGCAGAAAGAAGGAGAGTCATGTTTTGGTCAGAAAGCTCTCCCGGTGGAGACTCTGGTCAGTGTGGCAGAGGTAGCGGTACAGGATGCTTTAGCTCAGGAGAAGCTACATGATGAGGCCCAGCATCACCAAAACATCCACGTATGTACTAAAATGATAACTTATTATAAATACGTCTGCTTTGAAATTACTTCAAGAAAAACATTTATACATATTCAAGAAACAAATGATAGTAAATTGAGCATTTAATTTGAAACATTATGTGTGGGTTCATAGTTTGATCTTTGTAGAATTACTTCCAAGTTAAGCTGAGTACATTGTTGCACATAATAGGACGAGTATCTTTCCTTCTTAAGTAAGGTTTAACTTGCTTAGTGTGGCTAAATAACATTGCTGATGCTTTGCTGTTTTTACTGTTCCCTTTTATTAGGAAATCAGAAACACCACTTCCTTATTTCAGGTCTTCTTTTTTTCACTGTTTAGGATTGAATTATGTTGCACTACCCCTTAATGGTCTGACAATATCTGAAACACAGCTTCTGTAAGAGCAGTGTTACAGCAGTAGCTACATTATTTTCCATCTCCATAACTGCATCGATAATACAGTTGTAAATGATTTGTATTATCACTGCAGGACAGCTCTAAAACCTGCCTGCTGGAGGAGGCACACCCTCCTCAAGAGACTCATTTGAAGCAGTATGAACAGTATACAGAGGAAAAGGAAGAGGAATGGGACTATGAAGTAGACCATGCTGACATCATCCGACAATCTTCCTCACTGGACGACATGGCAAAACTCATCACCATAGAAGAGGTGCGTATTTGTCTTTTAATAGTTTTTAGCTTCAAGCTTAATTTAAATAGATTTAAAAAAAATAAAATAAAAAAAACTGGCGCAGCATTAAACTGGTTTCATGCTTAGTTTGACATTGAATCTTAAATGCTCTGCTGGTACCAGTCCTGTTCCAGTCGGTATCTTCTACGTGTTATTGCCTTGCTTGCCTGCATGAAACGGGACATTTACCTTTTCTCGATCATTAAACATACTGGAAATAATACAGCTAATTATTTTAAGCATCAGGTGACTTGTTTGAAATTAAGATACAATTTTATATTTTTAGATTTCAATCATTAAGTCTTGCAAATTTTATCTTACTAGAAGGACAGTTTTTTTTCTTTGTATATTTTAACAACACAGCTTTTTTTTATTTCATACTGTTATAAATACCTATATAATATGCACAAGCAATAAATATTGTATCTGTCACTACGTGTAAATGTGAAAGTAAATGCATATTAGAAGTTTTATTGGCTATAAATGCGGAACAATGTAAGCAGATGGACTGTAATCTCGCATTTCTGGGTGATGTCATCGTGACTGCGATGCACCAGTAAGCTGATGCACATCTGAATGTGACTGGTCATCACTTGACCAAAGTTCATATGCCATGAGAGTTGAAATACCTTTGCTTTGAGCCAAAGATTACTTGAAATCCTGTCTGCTGGGAAGTACGGCGCAGCAGTAAATATGTAAAGCATGATAAGGCGTTCTCGGTTCAGCGTTTTTGCTTCTTCCTTGTGTGTTGCCACCTAGTGAGCTTTATGTGGTGAAGTGTAACACTTCTCACAGTTTTTTCAGAGCTGATCAGTGGAGAGTAAATTAAATTCAACAAAGCAAATAGGAATTGTGTTTGTATTTTCTTGTGTGTTCTTTATTATTTTTGTTATTTGACTGGTTCTTTTATTTGTCAGATCTCACCTGCTTCTGGCCTTGTTTCCATATTGAAGAAGCGAAGTGTTTATGTGGACAGCTACACATCTGCCATGTCAAAGCCTCGAGCTGAAAAAGCCACTGTCAAAAGACGGGTTCGCTTTAAAGTTCCTGATGACAACTATGAGCAGGGTATGTTATTGAAAAAGTTTAATCTGTCCATAAACATGTAGCTGATAAAATCACATCACTACAGAGTACAAGAGAAGTGAGTTCACGACATGTGCATTTTTACTTGAGTGGAATAATTAAAAATAGTATTTTCACACAGAGAGTGCATTCGGTTACAAGTATTTATATTCTCAGCTTTTTTTTTAATTGCAAGATTAATCCACCTAACTACAGATAATAATACTGTTGCACATGAAAGGATCGCCTATCATCAGCTTTCTTCAGCTGCTCTTTACTGGATGAACATTTCAACTAATTTTCATTCTAACACACCCAAATTGAGAATAGTGGATTCAAGTCCAACTGTGTGCGGACATTTAATCTAATTTTTTATGTTCTTATATCACACTTGTGATGACTGGTAGTCAACATGTCTGCCATCATTTTGCTTTTTCCATGTTACAAATCCATAAATATAATCTAACTAACACGTCACACTTGTACAACTCCACTTTATCACCCCGTGCTTTATTTTGTGTCTCTTTATTTACCGTTGTAACCATGACCAGGTTTATGACATACAGACTGGACCCAGCTGAGCCAAACCAGTATAGCTACATTTCTGTGAATAGAAACCTGCCTCTGCAGTTCTGATTTGTAGTACCATATCTATTTCTCTACCCCCTACCTTAAAGCAGACCAAATACAGGAAGTAGACTACCAAACAAAGTACAATGTGGTTTCAGTTCATGGCTTTACAGATAAACACAACCAAAACATAAACACAAGATAGTTTGCTGTCAGACATTAAAGAAATGAAGGTGCAGCTCTGTATTGTCTTCCTGCTGGTGGAGAGTGAAACATGTTGTTTTTAAAAGGTTTGATTCATTTGAGAAGTACTGCATCTATCCAGAATAATGCTGCACCCCCAACTGAACCGAGTCCCCAATCGGACCAAGTCCTGAATACTATCCTGATGTGAATAAGTAGAACCACAGACTCTCCCCACACACCTAAAACTGAGTTCTGGTCTTTACAAGTTAGGGAAAAGAAAATTCTCTATTTCAGGGGTGCTCAAGTCTCAGAAGACTTGGGCTCCTGCTCCATTTGTTAAATTTCAAACTAATATTACACATAGATATTCTCACATCTCTTTTGTGATAAGATGATAAACTGAAGCTCAAACAAAACATTGTGACGTTAGGTGAATCTTTGCATGTTAAACGTCTTCTGTGTCTCATTCGTTGCGTCTTTTTTTCCCTAGAAATTGGCGGTGGAGACTCCTGTCTGCTTCTTTTCCTCCTGTGCCTGGTTACTGTAGTGATCAGTATGGGAGGCACTGCCCTTTACTGTGCTCTTGGTGATACCCAATCATCAGTCTGTCAGGATTTCTCCAGAAACGCAGACTTCTACATTGGCCAGATACATCGCGGGATATCACAGATTCAGCATTGGTTCTCTGCGGGATCTTAGCATGAAACACTTCACCAACAATGTGGAGCCACTAGCATGTCCTGCTACAGTTCTTACTGCCATGAGGACCAAGTGGCCGTTAATGGTTGAACATCTACATATTTCATAGAGAACTGGTATTTAAAGTCTTTGTATTGTATTTTTAACACTGTTCATGGGACATATTTTTAAGTTATGGTCAGATGTCCCATCACAGCGGTAGCTTGGAGTGGAAAGTATCACAGAAAGAAAGAACCGCATGGAGCCATCCCTGTTCTCCGGAAAGAAAGGATCAATCTGCATCTTTATCTGCCTGAACAAATTGAAAAATAATTCTGAAGCAAAGCTTCTACATTCACAATATGGACAATTACAACAGAATCGGCTCAAAGGGCATGATGTTTAGGTGTCTGTATTGACACGACTCCATAAATACTTGCTGACTTCAGCCCCATCACAACGAGGAAAAGAAAATAATGTCTGCAAAACATGAAATTTCAAAATACAATGTTTGGTTCGTTCACTAAAATGAAACAAATGGGTGTTTTATAAACTGCTGCAACAACTGATGTTGCTTTTATTGCAGATTTTTTTAACATAGGGCATAACTATATGTCTACAATTTGAAATGAAATCATTGTGTCTTAATTGTGTCTTAAACTTTGAAATGAATGTTTAATGTTAAAGCTTTCTTTGTAACATTTATAGAGTATTTGTCAGTTGTCAGAGGACATATTGGAAAGGGTTATTTAGGTATTTATAATAAGGGAGCTGCTAATGCAATACAGTTGTGTGAAGTACGATCTGTGTGGGGAAATTGACTTCAGTTGCCTCTAACTGTTGTTTCAGCACATATGTTTGCAATGACCAGTTAGTTTTTTAACAGCTGTACAGCACACGTTTAAATCAATACCTTTTTGGGTCATATATATGTTATGATACAACAACAATAGGTTTACAGCGAGTGATGAAGTCCAGATTTTATTGATCTACAGTAGCTTTGTGTAGCATATGCGACATGTAGAGAAACTCTGTGCACATTTGTATATGTCATCAAAGAATTGCTGAACACCTGGCTCATTATCTGGTACAGTTTTATAGGATTTTACAATGTTTCTACAGGTGTTGTTCTGTTGGGTTGAAGCCAAGGTGCTTCTTTACATCCTAAATATCCATATGCACTAAATGTTTGTAAAGTCTGCTTGATTAGGAAACACTCTTAATATTTAAGTGGTGGTGTCAAGAAATGGAATATTTTATTAATGAGAGATGTTCGGTTCATGCTGAACAAAACTAGCTTGGTGTATAAGGTACAGGACCACATGAAGCACTATCTGCCTGTATGTTTGCTCTTTTATGGGGTTGGGGGGGGTCATCGACTGTCCTCGACTGGGATTGTTTGTGTTTTTTTTTCACCCGGGAATCATTTGTCACCTCTAAGTCTTCCATATTTTTAATCTAGATACCATCGACCATGTTTGTTAAACATGTCCTTCTAAGTTTATATATCCAGAACAACCAGTTCTGGTTTGAAAGTAGAAGAGTTGGTCTGTAGAGGGTGAAAAACTTTCTTTGTAAAGTTTTTTATGTTATTTTTAAGAAGTGCTTTTTTCTGATCATTTTAAAGGAGATGTTGGCCCTGTATTTTATTAAGCAGTATATCGAATGAATGATTCACAGCTTGAACATATTATCCCAACATATTGCAACGGCTGGTGTCCTTTTAATCAGTTTTCCTTTTATTTGCTGTTGTTATGGATTGACATAAAGTGATTTGGAAAATCCACATATCTGGTATTAAATGGTGTTTATTGTCAGGAAGTATAGAAAATGTCTATTAAAGAGGACTGATTCAAGTGCCCTACTATATCTATGCATTAGCCGGAGACAGAACAGTCTTATCTCTCTTTCAGTGTCTGCCACTCACAAACGCCTAAAGATTTATTTGAGATATGAGGATTTTCCAGGACACAAGGTACATCCATAACTGTATTGATTTGCACATACCATCTGGCTGGTTCAGATGACAATGACTCAGAAAAATCTCTTATTTAATGCATTATTTGGTTTTAATTATTTATGATAGGATCAGTTATAAGTAGTTTAAGACAAGAAAAGATGTTTTCTGGTATGTGTTATGGTGTTTTTTTATCTCTCCCATCCCCATTATTAAGGAGATTGTCATATAAAGCCTGATTCTTCTCATCGTCATTATTGTAGTTTTTTCTCATTTTCTTTTTTTTTTTTTAGATTATTAGAAACTCATGCACATCTGCTACTGCGGTCAGGGTCATCCTTCTCAAATGATTGTTAAATGATCATTTTCCATTTTTTCTGAAAGAATGATCATACATTACATTTCTTTTTCACTCGCTGCTTTTGAGCAGAAAATGAGAAATGAATGTATAAAAAATTGTGATTTTTTTTTTCTGAGTGGATTAGCTCATTACCACTTGGCCTGTTTAAAGATTCAATCATCCCAAGAATTCTTACTTTGTTCTAACAAATTGTAAGAAGGGGGTAGAGTTTTTATGTTATTAAAAACCATTTCTTCCCTGTTATCTTATGCTAAAATCTCTTTTTGTTTTTACGACTCCATTAGGTTTTCCTGCAACAGTAGTAATGTTATTTTCAATACAGCTAAAGTGGAAATGGACCAGTCCTTATTCTCTTTTTACATTACATTACATTAGTCATTTAGCAGATGCTTTGGTAAGAATAAGAACTATATTAACCTTCTTTATGTGCTCATTTACTGAGTCGGGTTTCTCATTTTGTTGCAGGAGTTTAAAGAAACTGAGCCCCTACAGAACAGGACATCCTAAATTTCACCTCAATCATATTTGCTAAATTCATCTGTTTTGTGGCAATATATTAAACTAAAAGTAGATAGTAGCATCAGTGATTCAGTACTTAATTGTAGTCAATTGGAAGTTTGATTCTCAGACGAGAAAAATGGAGGTTACGATAAAAATAGATAAATAAAAATCTAAAATAAATAAAGCTGGAACTTAAAAGATGTTTTATTTAAAAAAAACATGATAGAAACATCAAGATTTCCTTAAATGCAAGGCACCTGTGCATTTAACTTTTTAAAATGTTATTTAACTTGTCTTATTTGCATATTTTATACACCTCTGAATGTGGTAGTTTAAAAACAAGTGTAAAATATATGAAAACAGGATCAGAATTTAACTGAAGGAGTTTGCTTTGAAATAAAGCATCCTTTTGAACATCAATGAAAGCGGGTCAGGTCGGCTAGTTTCAAAGGTAAACTCAGTTGATTTTATACCTCCTGAAAATGAAGGAACATCATGTGACCTTCCTGGAAATGTTTGGAATAATTGGATGATAATCTTGCAGAATTTGGTCGAAACATCTTTCCACTTCTATTTGGACGAGGTAAGTTATCTGCTAATAAAACCTGCTCCATTTTCAGAATGTAGGGAGAAAAATAGTATAGCATATATTCAGCATGTTACTTTAAGTAGAAACACATCTGTGCAGTAAAGACTGACACAACAGTTTGAGCTAATTTAATACAATCCAGTCTACAGAAGAAGGAACCTGTCTGTTCTTGTCCAATTGTCTCCACTTTAAGGGTCTTACTGCTGTCAGGATGGTTCCTGAAAGGTTTATAGCCTGGATATGGGGTTGTCTATATCTAAGGTCAATGGGTCAATTCCTAATTTTAAACTGTCCTATAGCGTCAAACCAGCAGGTTATTGTTCTTAAAATAAGTAAAAGGCATGCAACCTAGTGCCCTGAAGGCCCTACATTTTGGGGGTTTTCTTCATTAGCAACATAAATACTGTATTTTACACATTTTGTCAAATCTCACAAGCATTCCTTTGAAAGTGACATCAATTTTTTTCAAACATGCTTTGTGATTGCAGATGTGCAGTCATTTTCCTTAAAGAATGCAATTTGGGGCAAAATAGCCTTAAAGGGTTAAATATTGTGTGACCTCTGGCATGCAATAGCTTTGAATACTGATTGTAATCTGACTGTAATTGTAATTGTCTGCTTCTAAAATAGCTTTGATTAAATATAATTTGGTGTTTAGCTCTGCTTTAGAAATGCATTTTATTTAAACAGGAAATCCACCATCAGTCATGGCATAAAACAAGAAGACAGTTTTAGATATCCGTTACCTGAGCAGGGTGAAACCTAGCAGGGCATCTTGTATGCAATCCATAGTCAAGTTAAGGATTAAAATAATTGTTTTGTTCTTAATAAGTTTTTGCAGAAAGCATGGACTGTATTAAGTAAAAAATATTTTAAAAAAATCAAATCTAACAGTATAAATACAGTGCCATAGTGCCCTCTACTGGTCAGTGTGAACATGATTAGCCAGGAGGAGCACAGTGCTTATTATGATACTGGCACTTGTTGTTTTCTATTATTTATTCAGTTGGATGATGATGAAGTGTAAAGAAATGAAACATATTTACAATTGAACAAGTTTATTAATTTTCCAAAAAGGAGCCTTAGTAGCTTTAAAAGAATCATACACAGCCACCAACAACCTGGCACCTCCTCCTCATGCTGGTAACCAGCTTGGTCACATTCTGCTGTGGGATGCTTTCCCATTCTTTAGCTGGGATTTGTCACAAATATCATACCATATCATAATGGTATGATATTTAGTGCCATGATGAATTGTTAAAACAAGAAAAATCCAGTGTTTCTGACTTCTGCAAAATAATCACTGAATAATATACAAGCTGCGCCTGTTAAGGACTGACAGGCGTGTCTGTGTTGCAGGATTTACTGTTGCACTGATGGATAAGAGCATTGTTGACTCTGCTGTGGGAGGTAGTGAAGGAGAGGATGAGTCAAAGTACTTAGTGGTTAAATCCTTCCAAGATCTAATAAGGTAACAAATAGATTATTATTTCTAGAATATCTAGTATAAATCCATTCTACCCATTAGTGTGAAAGTTATTTTTCTTTTTTTTTATATGTTGAATTGCAGAAACTTGTGGCTGTAGAGGTTGTTTCTGGCTTTTAATCCATCATTTTTCTCTTACTCCTCGTCATTATGGCAGAAATGTCACACAAAACTTATTTTACAGGGAATGACAATGGTTTACATTTTCAGGTAATTAAAAAACTTGCTACATTAATATGTAAAAAAACAAACAATGTGCATATATCTAATATATACCCAAAGATGAGTAAAACTGTGGATTAAAAAAAATACCACAGAAATATGGCCACTGGATCAACTGATTTAAAAAAAAGGAACACATTATTTCTAATTCCCTGGCCATTTGCTTTAAGATTAACAAAAGGAATAAAAGACTAAATCTCTTTATACGTTGTTTTATTCATGACTGAGACATCAGATATAAATGCTATGACACTATGCTGTAACTAAAGTTCCAAGATAAAGATTTGAAAGGACATGAACTGTAGCTTCCAGACATATCTGCGTTTTATCTGACCAGGAAGGCTGAAAGTGCAGCTGCAGGCGGCTTTTACACTATTGTAGCGACCTGTGCTCTTCCAATACATACTGAGTGCAGTTTCTACCTTTATCTGTGATTGTTTTTTTTTAATCCCACTCCCGACAAATATACACATACAAACTGAACATAGTTTTAGTCGTAATATCTGAAGCAACAAAAACACAAAAAGTATTCAGCTTTCCAAATTTTTATTTTACATCATAGTAACGTACGTTTTACGTCCTGTACGACCGTTGCATACGTAAGTTCAACGTCATGACGTTGCGCTTATCACGGATGTGAACCGATGTAAACACTGCCTACTAGTTCACGTGTAGGGGAAAATCAATAATGGCACCGACGCTAGAGCGTTTTGTTAGTCCTGGAAAAGGTAACGGTCTGCAGACTAAAACCGGGATAAGGAAAGGGGAGCTAGTTATCTGCTGCGAGCCTTTGGCTTGCTGTGTTTCCAACAAACATGCCAGAGAGGTCTGTCACCACTGCTTCACACGGTGAGTCAGTCACGCGGCTCTCCGAGCTGCTAGCATCCTGCAGAGCCAAGCATATTGCGGTTTGTTGCAGCTGTACAGTGTCTGTGCACATGTTAGGGTGTAAACTTTGCTTCCCATTTATACCTTGACATTAGTTTTTCAACAGACCAGAAGATGGCAGCATGTCTCTTTACAGGAAGATAAACGAACACTTCCGAAGCGCGTTGCAGGTTTGCATTTGATATAGTAGAGCTGACAGTTATGAGTGTTATACACTTATAAAAAATATTGCATTATTAAACATGATCTCTACTTGCGATAACATGAAAACCTTATGAGCATTTGTTTTTCCTGCACAGTACTTGACGGTATTACAGTTTACAACCAGGTTTACAAACAGCTTGAAGAAAAATGCTGTTTATTGGATTTTTGCAAAGCCAGAGAAAGCTAACAGTGACTGTTTGAAGTTGGACATTTGATTAATTATATTGTTTAATATAGACAAACAACCTGCGGTGCATTTTAGCCCTACATTTTCTGCTGAGCTATACATATAATCCTGCATCTGATAAAAGCATCTCAGTGATTTCTGTCTTTATTAACTGCATCTGAGTTGTGCATTAATATAATGATCTGTTCCCTGCTTCATTTCGTATTTTAACATTGATTTTTGTCCATCTGGATTCTTAGTAGCATTGCTGCTTTCTCATCTGCAGACAAATCCTCTTAAATAGATGCATCTTGATTTAATGAAGCTGGTAAAGAGAGACAAGTATACTGATTTCTGAAGTAATGACAGCGGAGCGATTGACGGGGCCAAAAGGTAGATTACTACGGCTCATAGATGGCCATGCATATGATTTGCTTCAGCAAATGTAGGATTATTAATGCGAGTAGTCATTCCAGACATCATCTGGATCAATGTCAATGAAGCCCAAATGGATTTTTTGGTTTTGTACAGCATTAATAAAAGCATAATGTTGGCCTTGCTGCTGTGTTTTTTTAACGTGTCTTGTCCAGCATCTAAGCAGGCAAAGTGATGATCTGACTGCTATGTTGTGCTGAGCAATTTTGCTCTGTCAAGAGGATCTTTCTGTATATATGAATATACAAAGATCATCTTGATAATCAGAATTCTTTATTTTACATTTATTTATTTATTTTTATATGTATATTCATTGCTGGACCGACTGGAAAAGACAGGAAAGGAAAAAGAAAGTACAACCCAAATAGAAGAAAGTACAGACACCACAGAAGAAAAAACTGTAATCCAACCAGATACCATTCCATTCGCTACACCTGTATTTAGAACTAAAGTGTCTCATGGGATCGCGCAGAGATCCACCAAAATGCATATTCAGGATTCTCACATGAGGAAATATATCTCATTATGCTACTGTGTCATTAAGAGGATGTGTGTATATGTACATATATATTTATATATACATGTCTGTGTGAGTGAAATCTCAGATTATTGCTCTGTCTTGTATTCTCACTGAATTTTATAGGAGTAAACTTAGAACTCCTTCATGTCTGGGGAATAATTGCTCACTGGTGCTGCTAATCAGACTTTAATCAGGCTCTGATTGTCTGCACCTGGTACCAAAAGCTCAAAACAGGAGATAATGGCACAATAAGCAGTTTGGCGTTGGCACAACCCACATAACTCTGCTGTTCATCGTGGGACAGGGGTCTTCAATTCTGGTCCTCGAGGGGCGTTGTCCCTGCAGGTTTTCCATGTGCCACTGCTGGAACACACCTGACAGCTGTTTTCAAAGGATGAGGAGTATGTTTTTTAAATTTATTGAATGAGAATAAAATAAAAAATTAAACTAAATTTAATGAACAAGGAACAAAATTAAACATTGAGTAACTACATGATTGTAGTCGTGTGGATCACTTGAAAGATCTGTTCCTCACAGAAGTGTGACGTAATTCTGACCAGTCTCTTAGGAACACATTCGTTTAAAGGCTCTGATTACGCGCGTCACAGAATACAGAGACACTGTTCTGAAACAAACACGTAGGGAATCTGTCTGTCTAAATATTTTCCCCATCGGGAAAGACACAACTCAGACAGATTGTTTCTTGAGGTCAGGATGACATCAGCTGAGGAGCATGTCAGATTTAAGGATGGTCAGACCTTTAATAATTAAAAGTAATTCAAATAAGCTGAGCTATGAAATTGCCACAGCAGGGTCATTAACAGACATGTGCAGAACTTGTCAACATGCTGCGGAGATCATTTTAATTTCAGTCAGGTGTGTCAGACACTTTCAATACCTGCAGGACTGGATTTGGGGATCCTTGTTCTACAGGGAAAAAAAAACAACCTTTAATACTATTAACTAATTAATTCTCTTAGACATTATCAGATTTATTGCCTAGAAGCAGTGTTAGAACAAAGACATAATCACAACACAAATATTTCTATTCTTTGTTGTTTATATTCCCCTCATTTCCCCCCTTTTTTTATAGGGTTTGTATTTTATCTTATTTGATATATTGAATATGGCTATATCTTTACCCATTATAAAAATTACTTAAGAAAGCTTATTATTTTTATGAGTGTTCAGGTCCAATTATTAATGCAGGAATCCTCCTGTGTTCTGTGTTTTCCCTTCTGCAACACAACTGACTCAAATCACTTGGTGATTAGGAAACTAAAACATTAGCAAATTTCTCAAACTAAATTGAAACATTCTTGCACATATTTTATGTTTTTTCACCTACGAGCATTTATGTTGTAGCTTGACATGTGATCAATATCTAAATATTATGCACCCTTCCACACCAGAAGATGGAGTTACAACAAGAAGAATCAATAGAAATATATGATCAAGCTCATAGCTCCACGAAGTCCATTATTTTTCTGTGTTCTGGGGGCAAACTGTGTTTTTCTGCGTGTGTGTGTGTGAATAAATGAGTTATTGCTAGGAGGTCAGGGATACATTAGCATGGAAGCCAAAGGTCAAAACTACAATCATATTCTTGAGATATTAAATAATAAATGTTATGACTACGACTGATTGACCTGAAGCAGAAGCTCAATAAACCTGAGAGCAAAAAATCCTTTATTGATTTTGACATTAAAGATTTGTAAGTTGCATGTATGTCAGAAAAAACTGTTGTAGAACATGGAGCCGTACAGACACATGATACACACAAACACACACAGGCTGAGACTGGTCTCAGTGATCTGAAGTGCAGCTTTCCTGTTTTTACTAAAACACAATTACTGTCACAGTATGACTGAGTGTTGAAGTGTGTTTGTGTGTGAATGTGCAATCTTTGTGTGATTATCTCATTGTGAGAGTGAAGAGATGTTCAATATGTTTGGGTGCATGTGTATGCAGGAAAAGAGCAGGTGGGGGAGAGGCATCAAAGCTGAAGTTAATTACAGATCTTGAAGGCTGTGTGTAAGTAATGAGTGATAAATGCTGAGGGAGTATCCATACACACACACACACACACACACACACACATCTCAGTGGGATCAAATCGCTTGGGGTCAACAAACAAACAGTGAAGTTCTCACACTCTCAGAGAGCAGGGTTGGAGGGGGGTTAATATGGAGAACAAAGTAAATTAGGAAGGTTGAATATAGTTGTAGGGGCTCAATATGGCAGAGCCAATGCTGACTGATGAAGGTGAGAGCGAGGGACAGAGTGTTTAGACCACCACCTGCTCGAGCCTCAGACTGAGCAATATCTGTTCATCACATTCACTTTGACACAGCTAATCACACCATCACTCATCTTTAAAATATACCTACCTGCCTCACAGGGCCTGCAGCTGCCGTCTGCCTTTGAATGGACAGTTTGATTTGTCATTGTCCAATCAGAAGGAAGATGGGGCTAAGAAAAAGTGACTTCAGTCTTGCACACATTTTTATCTTTTTGCTTTGTTAGCTAAACAACAGCCATTTTTCTTTTCAAATGCAAATCTTTTTAGAACCATGTAAATCCTTGTCTACACATTTTTTTCACATGGTCACAAAACTCAATTTACCTGTTCAAACTTCTTCTGCAAAGCTTCCTTTTAAAGCTGGACAATCTTTATGGCTTGATATAGAGCCCACATAAATCACCACCTTGTGAAGTGCACACTAAACCGAGATTTAAGATTTAGTATGAAGGAGAACATTGCTCACTGTTCTTGTCATTACTCTTTGCCAACGCATGTGTCTGAGGTGCTTTAAGCCTGAATTAAATGGAACTAGTTTCTAATGGAGCCTCATAATGTTCAGCTCTGCATCATTTATATGAATATAAATCATGCTGTTTCGCTAACCTGTGTGATGATTCCACTTGTCACTTGTCACTTGTGTCTCCCTGTAATTAAATAAGCATGTTGTTACAATAATTTGTCACATTAGTTTGCATTCTTGCGACATTGTGTTGGAAATGGTAACCAGAGAGCGAGGCACTGTCAGTGATGGCTCCAGATTTACCTGTCTGCAGTAAAGATGATGAAAGAAGAAGTTCCAGAAAATGATGCACAACACGACGCTCTCCTTAAAGCAGATAACACATCAAACACACACAACAAGGAGGACCTTGTTGATTTTTTTTCCTTCGCTGTCAGACCACATGTATTTTTCTATTTTATTTGGGGAGGCAGAGTCGTGACAACGTTATGTCTGCCACATGAGTCTTCATATTTGACACCAATCTCTCACTCAGCGTCTCTTTGGACTGCAACAAGATGAACACATCAAATCAAAAACAAAAGATCACAAACTTTCTTATTTATAAAGAGAAAGTTTTGACTGAAGTTAGACAATGATGTCTCCATTAGGTCTTTGTTATCTATATAAACAAAGAAAAATATTGACAGGGTGTTGACTTGAGAGATTTGCCCTAATTTTTGCTGAATGTACATTCTTGTTTGTCAGAAGCAGAAGACAAAATAAAAGTCCACAGTCAAGTCATGATGCCGCCCTTTGAGTTGATTTATGAGTTTTGTTAAACACAGAGGAATACGGAGTGTGAGGCCACTTTGTTTTCACAAAGGAGACAGAATTTCTCACAAGAGTTTTCTCTGTTATGTTTAATTCATAGCAGTGGTGTCATGGTTTGGACTGTGTGCGGGTGTTTTTGGTTTCCTGTTTTATTTTGTAATTTTCCTGTTTTGTCCTGTGTTTCTGTTTCAGCTTTACTTTCTGTTTGTTAGGTCACTTGGGTTTGATTGGTCATTGGATACACCTGTGTCTTGTTTTAGTTCATTTAGTGCATTAACCTCTTAAGCCCCAGCCTCTTTTTTAAGTGTCTGTGCAAAAACGACATACAGTTCAGTGAGTTTTTGTCGTAGGGAAATAATATTGGTACTGTTGAAATCGTCAGAGTCTCAGCTTTCAT
>JBAMHX010000001.1:21174672-21188093 GCA_037177515.1 Pseudomugil tenellus
TATATATATATTTTATACGACAAGAACAAAGAAAGGACAGCATTGAACATGTTCGAAAAGGGGTAGAAAGAAGTACAAACTTATTAAATCCTACCCCTTATTCCAATCTTATTGCCACTGTTAACAACAAATCTCTAGATCTCTTAGATCAGAGACATGGGCAAGTTAAGGACTGCTGAAGCACAACTAAGATTCACTAACTGAAGTATAAAGACTGGGCCAAGAAATATGAGAAGACAGGTTCTTCAAAGGTTTTAAACTTGGATAAGAAAGAAACTCTTGATGGAGCAGATGGATGGGACCGTGCTGGTTCCAGTTCAAGTAAGCAACTGCAGGGCATAACAGCCATACTAGTATGCAGTTCTATCTGTAAAAATGGGCTAGTTGGACTTTTGGAGTAGAAAAAGGACTCAAGCATTATGTCAACACTGGCTATATAATTAAAAAAAAAATCAAAATCTACACAACTTATATAAGCAAACTGACTATAATTGTTTATATAATGAAAAAAACCTTTTTAAAAGAAGCCAACAACCCAATTGAATCTTCTTTTTGACTAAATCCTCTGGAATTTAAGAGGAAATGCAACATGCACAGAGCGTAAGAGCAATGTGTGAGGCATCATAGCAGATCCCCCAGCAGTCTTGGCATTTAGGGTTTCACTCAGATAAACAACCTTCTAACTTGATTTAAAACATCACGTAGGATCCCTAATCTCAAATCACATCTCAAAGATATTTACAGGGAGGGAAGACATTGCACATCTTAACATCGCTGTGGGATGAGTGGGATGCTGTGGCCCCGCTTAAGCCAAAGTTGATTGTTGAATCTGAATTACAGATTGTGGGAAAAAGAGTTAGTGAACTTGAAGGTTATACCACTAAATTTTTTCAAAAAGCCAGAAACTTATCTGTATTATTTGCTACAAATGATTCTAACGATTAAAAAAAATCAAGCTGGGAAAGATGTGCAAGACGAAATGCTTTCTTCATGTGTTGACCCAGTCTGTAAACCCAGACTTCCTATGTTTATGCTCTCTAGTCGGATTGACATTAACACAGAGAAACCCTTGAAACATAAACACAAACAGCTTGACTGCGAGCCCTTTGCAGTCAAGCTGTTTGGATGGTCAGTTGTGAGCAGTGTTTGTGTAAATGCAAGGGCTGCCATTGTGAGTGGTCCCGAATGCTGAGTGGTCTAAGTGCATTTGTGTGTCTGCAGCTCGCTTGTTTTGAGTGGCTGTTACATGTAATGTCCCTCTGATTTTCCATCTCAGTTGTTCCTATCCTACTTCAAAAATGAGGAAACAATTAAATGATATCTTAAAACAGTGATTGTTGTAATGTGTGTTGGCCAGATTAACAGCTACAGAAACTCACAACATGCTGGTTCATAAAAGGTTATGCCTGGAAAAACTCTATTATGACTACTTGTTTTAGGTGTTTATTTCAGACCATGTAGTGTATGCTCACTTGGCTTTTAGACTTGCTTTTTCTCTTCTTTCCTCTTTGAAAATTGCTACCTCCTGTCGCCCATAAACACTTAAAAAGAGCAGCGATGGGGATCCAAAAGAATAGATTTGTGAACCTGACACCCAGTCTCGCTGTCATTCTCTAATCTCTGTAAAAACCACCTCCTCTGTTATCACATATTGCAATCACAATAACTGTATTTTATTTGGTTGGCTTATATTGACCTTTTAACACACACACACACACACTCTCTTAACTGGATAATTCACTCTTTTGCGAGCGTGTGTGTTAGTGTTACACTCTTCTGGCTGTAATTGGCTGCATGAAGTAGGCAAGCTCTGCTCTGGCTTGTTATCAGACTGACAGCCAAACTGGAAAGGACAGCAGTATCACTCAGAGAAACACTGAAGACCTTGGAGGCAGGAAATACACATTTTACTAAAAATACACATATACACCACAATCAGACACACAGCTGTCACAGTGGAGACACGTGCAACTTCTGTGATGCTAACATGCTGAGACAGTGAGGATGCAGTGTATCTAATGAATTGCCTTTAAATGGCTATCACGCTGCAGATGGGGTAGGTAGAGAAAATGAGATAATGGATGCACACGGTCAGCTTAGCACAACAAATGGAAAAGAATAAGAGAAGATTGTTACAAGAGGAAAAGGTCATGACAGTAACAGCAGCATGTTTCAGAGCTTATGAGGTTGTGTTTGTAATCTTCAGTCTGTTTTTGTCCAAAACGGTTCCATTACTGCAGCAGCTGGGTCTTTTTTATTTGAAGACTAAAACAGTCCAGTATTAAATAAAACCTGACATTATAGAGTTAAACAAAGTCTAAATGACTGTTTAATTTTTTTTTAGACTGGAGAATTTTTGTGTGATTAAAACACACTCACGCCTTCTGTGCCGTAGTGTGACTAACGCAGCATGTAGAATTAAAACGTCATTTTTGTCCCCGTCTCTCTAGATGTGAAAAGTTGTCAAGGTGTTCTCAGTGCAAGATGGCTCGCTACTGCAATCCCACTTGTCAGGTATGTCTGTGTATCATTGCATTTACTTGTGTGTTGGTGTCATCACACAATTAACCTCCATGTTTTTTTTATAGTTTTGAGTTAAAATGTCAACAATTAATATAACTACAAGTAATATCTTTTAAGGTGATGTAAGTGCGATGAAATGAAAAATATGTAATTTATCCCAGAAAGAAATTTAAATGTTGTAGTTTTTTTTAAAAAAAAACATCCAAAAAACAAAAAACTACATCAATAATTCTAAGATGAAGAGGAAGATGGTGACTTGCTCCAGAGGGTGATGGCTGCTGGGAGGAATGATGTCTGGTACCTTTCTGTCTTTCATTGGAGTGGAAACAAGTCTTTCACTGAACTAGTTGTGTTGTGTAGCGGATATGAGGAATCTTCAACTATTTCCAGCAGCTTTTGCGGCATTTTTTTCTAGACAGTTAGCTTCAGCAGCTTCAGAGACGAAACCCCACCACAGAAGCATTCTTTTTAGCAGCTTTTTGAGGTGGGCTTGGTTAACGCAGAAAAGTGTAGAAAGGAAAGTTGTCTCTTTTG
The DNA here is from genome assembly GCA_037177515.1 of Pseudomugil tenellus. Classification (NCBI taxonomy): domain Eukaryota; kingdom Metazoa; phylum Chordata; class Actinopteri; order Atheriniformes; family Pseudomugilidae; genus Pseudomugil; species Pseudomugil tenellus. Next base: position 21,177,730 of record JBAMHX010000001.1, read on the forward strand.
CATTTTTTCTTGCCGATCCAAGGTCGAAAGAATAGTTTTAATGAACTGCTGATCTGAGGGTTTACGAAAAGCTATGCAACATGTGGCATTTAAAGACACGGGTCCCATTTCTTTCCTCTGCAGGGTTAGGTTTAGGGTTAGCTCGGTCATCCGGGACGTACTCAGAGTAGAGCCTGGTCCTCCGCATCGAGAGGAGCCAGATGAGGAGGTTAGGACATCTGGATAGGATGCCTTATGGATGCCTCCCTTGGTGAGGTGTTCCGGGCACGTTCCTTGGGGAGGAGACTCCTGGATAGAGCTGCAGAAGTTGGATGAATGGACCCTGTTACGTGCACAATCTTTTTCTGCCATGTATAAAGTTTCTCATTAAAATAACTGGAGAATTATTCATTGTGCGTAAAGACCAGTCACTGGTAAAGACACAGTGTCTGCACAAGTATCATATAAACCACTAACAGAAGATGAACTCTTTGGGTGAATTATATGAGTGAAAACCGCTAACTAGTCCATGTTCTTTGTGCAGATTTTCTTATTCACAGTGACAAGTCATGAATGGCAACAATGGTGGTTAGAAAGCACTCTTAACTACACCTCCCTTTAGCTTTCCACTGACCATCTTGTTGCAGTCAGTGCAACAAGCTGTTTTAAAGCAGTTCAAACATATGTGTTTATGCAGCTATTTCTTGGTGAAGCACAGAATACTGGGTTATCTGTATTCTTTTAAAGAGCTTGTTAGTACTTCAAACTTATCCATTTGGTTAGCTGGCAGTCTTGTGTTTCCCATCAGAACAGCTAAGAAATGGTTTGAATCCCCTGTTTTTCTCTCTGCCTCGCTGCTTCCCTGCATCCTGGTTGTTTCCCTCTCAACACATTTGTGTTTGGGAGTTATTTTACATGTTATCTTAATTTGGAGTACTTAAACATTTGATTCTGCTTGTAAAAATTTCTCTGTTGCTATAAAAGCTCATTCTCCCAAATCTTGAAAAAGTACCAAGTATGTAGAGAAATGGCTTAAGTAGCATAGCTTGCAAGCCAGTGTGAAAAAATCTTGAAAAATATTTAGTTGACAAAAGAAAAAGTTTATTGATTTACAAAAGTTTTACGGTTGGACTTATAAGGGTTTGTTGCCACCATACAGTACAATTGATTGTACTGTATGTTCATCTGCATTCATTAGTGTATTTATTTGTCCCTTTTCTGCAGAAAAAAGCATGGTCTAACCATAAGATGGAGTGTAAATGCCTGCGCAGCCTCAGACCCAGACTTCCCACTGACTCAGTCCGTCTGGCAGCAAGACTCATCTTTGCCCTGGTATGTTTGTTTCTGGAATTTTTTCATGTGACTCTAAATGATTTGCTCAAAGAAGTCTCCAATGAATATGGCTGACCTCACAGCTGTGTTGCAAAACCTAGAAGATAAAATTTAGCTAAATGTTAGTGTTTCTACTTTTTCTTGTACTTTAGAAAACCATAAAACACTTTAGAAAAAAACCATCAATGTCATTAGCAACCAAAGCTGCTGCATTTGGTGCATGAAAAATTCAAGATCTTCACCAGAAAATGTCGTGAAGAAGATTACATGCAGAAAATATTTGTAAAATCTGAACAACGCTAACATTGCTGCTTCTTTTTCCATTTAGTTAAATCCTCCTAAGACCAGTAGTGATGAGCTCTACACTTTAGATGAGCATGAATCACGTAAGTCTTTCCTCTAACAGTGTTTAAAGCTATCCCACTGGCCATTACAATGGATGTTTGTTTTTTATGTCGCTTTAATTGTTGTTTGTTACTTTTTTTTTTTTTTTTAAATTGATGCTAAATGGCTCTGAATCAAGGCTAAATCCAGTGCTAGGATTGTCAAGCTGCGAATGCTGTATTTTGTTCCCAGTTTAAAGTCAGAATATTTAAAGAATGCATGTTAATTTTTGGTAAAATACTGTTTTACAGACCTAAATTCTATGTCTGAGCAGAAGAAACAAGGTCTGTCTGACCTGGCATCCATGTTGGAGCTGTATGTTCAACAGGAAATACCTGACCTGGATAGGACATCGGTACTGCCGCCTTCCTGTCGAGAAGCTCTCAGCCTTATTGCAAAGGTTGGCCAAATGCACGTTTGCATGTTTTTCTGTGGAGTACATGCAGACTCAACACACCTTGACAAACTGAAAATACATTTAAATACAGAAACTTTCATGCAGAAACTCCCAAACAATTTTCCCTGGATTTTGTAATTGGTTCCCCATATTTTTATATTTGCTGGACAAGTTTAGGTCTCATCCTTTTTTTTAAGACTCAAGCTGGCTTAACTTTAAACTGATCGGGCAGGGATGATTGGAGTTTGTTTACTGAATAAATGAATGAACACATAGATGGATGGGACTATTTTATTTTGCCGCCATCAAAAGTGTAAATGACTGCCAATAGGGGGCACTGTGATCGCATAGACAAAACCCTGCATTTACTATTATAAGGAGTTCTTCTTCTCATTTTATTTCTTTATTTTTTTTCTCAATGCATGTCTGTTGTCTCTAACAGAGGATTTCTGTCTGTTTTTAGAGTTAATTCCATGTCTTTTTTCCTCATTATTCTTCTCAATATACACAATTACTTATTCCTTCCATCTCCTCCTCCTTTCCGCTCTGTCTTTATATTGCAAACGAGGAGTTTATTATTGTGTACTTTAAATGTTCAGTGTTCTTCCCAAAATGGGTCACTGTGTGTGTGTGTGTGTGTGTGTGTGTGTGTGTGTGTAGATCTGGCTGTTCTTGTGAGGGGACTGTTTTGTTCTTTGCCATAAAACCCTCCTTTATCCTAATAGCTTCTCTCGAGTAGTGTTTCTTAATCACATACATTTATGCACACTGACACACCAAATGAAGTAGTTCCACAGTTTCATTACTGCCCCTAATACACCAGAGGGATGCAATGAGGTAAAGAGGGAGAGTCTGTGTTTGTGTGCACTACATGCAGTGCTGTAACAAAGTTCTAGATGCTTAAAGATTTTGTACCCGCTTACATTAGGAAAAACAATCCCTGAACAGCTGATCGGTCCCATATTTACTCTGCAGCACAACAGTTTGCAAAACCTACAACAACAGTCGTGAAGAGCTGTCTCCGGCAAGTCGCCTCCATATGATGTGCATCTATGTCATGCAGAAAGAATGCAATGACATGGTTTAGTGCCTTTCCACGTTTAGTTTTTAGACCACAGTCGGCTTTTGTGTGTATTTGTTACTCTGCTGTGGTGATGTTCTGGGACAGACGAGATCTGTCTGTTGCACACTGCATTGTTTCCATCAACTATCTTCTCTCCAGTCTGTTAAAAAAAATTGCATTCTGATTTCTGATTTTGTTCCATTTCTATGATTATGTAGTGATTTTAATGCACATGCATGTATTTGTGAATTTGTTCCTGGTATTTATGAGTTTCTCAATGTATGTGTACTCAGTTACTCGCCTGCTAGTCACAGATGGAACTTGTTGTTAGGCTGCATCAGCTCACAGAGCGAGTTTTCACACAAACATGGCGCTGGCTCTGTTCTGCTGTCCCAGAACCTCAGCGCTTTCTGCTGAACCCATGTTCACATCAGTTCAGCCAGATCCAAATAGCCCCAAATTTACTACATGTAAGTAAAACATGAACATCTTGGAGATTTTGTATTGAAAGTTTATAGTTAAGTTGTCAGGTTCCATTTTCTTGGCAGAGGTCTGCGCTCTGCTTTTCTAGTTTGGTCTTTGTTTTCTACAGCCATCCTTGCAATGAAATGATTTAGCTTTTTGACTCTGAAACATTTACTTTTAAGTCTTTAAAAATGTTTCAGAATGGTTCAACAATGGGTACACTGTGGTAAATGGTGTGAATCCATACTGTGTACGTTTCTTGCTACCAGTCAAGTTTGGACACATTTAGTCATTGAATTAAAAATGCAAAGTGTGCATTTAAAACTGCTGTTTGTTTATATCTATTTGCCAGTGTGTGAATCTAAACTATCTGCGTCAATGTGCCATCCTGAATGAAAAAGTTGCATAGTGCAGTTTCTCAGCTTTGAGACACTGCTGGACAGCGATGACACTAATAATGTGCATGATAGATGCCAATGTGCCATTAAATATATCCGAGATGTGGAATTTTATGGTTGGAAAGTTAACTAATGCATATTTATAGGACAGGTTGTCCAATTTTTATGGTAGTGAATGTGCTGGATAGAAATGAGTAGGTGGTCTATTTAAAACTCTGACGTAATAATAGTATGCAGATATGTGGTTCATGCATTTTAACACAGCGTGACACATTTACTTTGTCAGATATTTTGCATCACTTTATGGTAAAAACTTTGGTTAAAATTCTCTGAAACACAATCAGATTTTTTTTCTTCTACTCCTTAATAGACACCAGGAGATAAATAAAGAACTCATATTACAAAAATCAGATTTTTCTTTCCGCTTTTTCATGGGTTGGGCTTTTTAAGGGTTAACGAATGACTCATTCAGAGTAAACACCCAATGTGGTGCCATTGATGCTCGTCTAGCTTTACTTATTTTTGTGCAAATAAAACAAAATATTCAGCAGAGGAGAAAACGGACATCCCTGATTCTGCAGCGTGACTGTTTACTTCTATCTCTGCCGTGTCTTGGCACAGTTTTATGAATCAGAGGTGTATTTATCCTTGTCAACCTTTAAACTTCACACAGCAGGAAAATGCTGTAGTTCTTTTAGTCATTTGCTTGATTTGTGAAACAATTTCTGCCACGAGAGTGTCTGACAAGGGAGAAACAATGGTCACATGGATAAAAGATATAGAAAAAACTGGGAAAATGTGGTATAGGTAAAGGGTGAGAAGAGAAATGAACAAACTTAAAAAAAAAACTAGAATGGTTAAAAAAATACCTGTAATAGGAACATGGAACACATATCCTGACCAATAAAAGGTTTGAAGTACCTGTATTTATGGCTCTCTGAGCAAGAGGCTGTTATTAGGACTCTTGGGGAAACGGAGAACACACACATATATTTCTAGCATGGTGGAAGCAAGGCAACTCTCAATGGAAAAGTATGTTGTATTGTTTATTACATATATGGAGAGATGATTTATCACAGACACACACAAACTCATACACCTGGTGCCACATGTGAATGTAGATCCAATAAATTTACACCCCTGCTGAAAACTATTTTGGCTTCAATTACTGGGGCCAGAAAAGGTGTGTGTCTGTTGGTGGAATTTTCTACATAAGTGTGTTAGCTCAGTTTTTTAGTTGTTATAATGTTCTCTCTGTTTGTGTATGTAAGTGTAACTGTGTGTGGACAGATGGGTGCTGTATGATAAATAAGGAATAATTTATTGTCATGGGTTCCCTTAGTATTTATTGGCCGTCTGTTGAGGAGATAAATAAGATGCAGACGGACTCCATCACACTCAACCGCAACAAATGGGATCGTTGTCAATCTAAACTTTTTATGGCGGGTAGTATGTCATATGCAGAGGAGTGTTAGCTTCTTTTTCAGGAATTTACTGAAGTGAAAAATGCATCAATGAGGAATTGGAATTTTTTTCTATTACTCAGTTTATTTTTGTTTAATGAATAAAAACTCAGATGAGTGTGGTTAATGGGAAACGATGGCAGCAAAAGGAGGCCGCACTCAACCACTGCTGGTAACGATTTTTGTTTCATCTGCTTAAAACATATGTGCTTAGTTGATTATTTCTCCCTTTTAATAATACCAAATGGTGTTGTATTACACATTCAATTCAATTCAGTTTTGTTTGTATAGCACCATTTCACAACAAAGTTGTCTTGGTGAGCTTCACAAAAATCAATTTGAGCCAATTCAAAATAAATAGTCTAGCTAAGGGAAACCAAAAAGATTGCATTGGATTTTCTATCCAGTCTCCCATCCTGAACATGCATGAGGCGACAGTGGGAAGGAAAACTCCCTTTTAACAAGAGTTTTATATGGTTGAGAGCCCTGATTAGTCATCTTTACAGTAAGATGTAACTTGTGAGGATTGTGCTTCTGCAGTTTAAGCAACACAGCTGTACATATGGGTATTGAGCTGAAAAGATCCCCAGATCTTGTTTTATTTGATGGATTGAATGATTGCACTCCCCCACAGTAGAAAGTCCATATATGCCCAGAACAATTGGCCACCACCTCCTCATGCTTATCACCAGCCCAGTCACATTTCACTCTGTTGCATTTCTCAACCTGAACTTGTTAAAAGTTCAACTGGCGTGTTTGCTACAGCCACTCTAGCATGAGCAGGAAACCCAAGCTGATCCCAAAAGGGTCCAAATGGGTTGAAATCTGGACTCACAAGAGGCCATCCCATCCTCTCCACTTTCGTTTTCTAGTGTTTTTTTAAATTTATTTTTATTTTTCTATTTCTGCTCCACTTGGAGTTATGATTGGTTACCACTTCACTCCCCACTTAGTTCTGTTCTGATCAGTTTTTTTGCTGTTTATTTAAGCAGCTAGTTTGATTTTCTCCATTTTTTGTGTGAAGTTTCCTGTATTAGTACCTGGTTTCTCGACCCCATTAATTTTTTTTGTCCCCTTTTGAAAATGTGATGTTTGATATGTTTTCTTATCCCATGTTCTTCCGGTTGGTCCACATGGTCCCTGACATCAGGGGAACAAAAAAAGTTGCATATACTGTTTATTTTTAGAACTCCTACATCAATCTGTTTGCATACATATGTGCATCAATGTGTGTGTGTATGTGCATGTGTTTGCCTCTATGGAGCATGCAAGACCAATAAGATGATTCATGTGTGTATGTGTTGGTATGTTCAGACTTATCTCTCTAGCTTTTCCCTGATTGTAGCAGTCAGCTCCATGGGTGCTACCTAATTAGCTTAGGCTTTGTAAAATCTCACACGCGCCACACATGCAGCTTAGTGTAATGACTTTGAGTCCATCAGAATGCAATGGCAGACAGTAGAAAGTGAAGACAGAATAAAAACCATTTCCTTAATTGACATAGATTGGCTGTGTGTGTGCGCAGGCACTTAGGGAGAGGTGAAGAGAAGATAAAGCGGTAGAGAAGAAAGGAAGCGATGGCTAAGAAATGACTAACTTGGGGAAACAGAAATAAAAAGTGATGAAAGAAAGTGGAAAGAAGTATGAGAACAAAATTAGAGGAGAGAAATTGTCAAGGGCAAATGGAAAGAGCTGCAAAATCAACTTGGAGATGTGAAGTTAGAAGAGGGAGATGAGGAAAGAAGGGAAGGAGAGATGGCAAGAAGAAGTGATGGGAAATCAGAGACTGGAAAACGAGAGGCTGAAAACTGGATAATTATGAATAAATCTGGGTGTGTCGTTTACATTTTGAGAAGCGATTTGAGCAGCAATATGTTGCAGGAGATATGCACGTATACAGCATGTGTGTGTGAGTTGGGGGTAGGGTTAGTTTAATAAACATCTTTTGGCTCCAGATGCAGCAGCTGCTGTCTCTTTCGTCTCCTTTATCATCCCTCATATGCTGTCTGCTCTCCCCTCTGTTGCTCCAACATTTAAAGCCATTTCTGTTCTTTGGCATTTATGAGATTCATGGGTTGATATTCAAGCAGAATTTCTGAATTTCTGTATTTTGCTAATTTCCAGAGAGATTGCTACGGCAGTTTTGACTCTCAAATCGCATTTTCTCCGACATGATGACCTGTTAAATGCTTGTCTGGTGCTGGGTTGAAACATGTTGCATGCATCCAGCAATGGTTTTATACTCTTCTCTTGGCTTTCTCCTGCTGTTTGACCTTCATATAAATTTTATACAAGAATAAACATTTGTTAACAGGAGTGGAAGTTCACTTCTTCATATTAGCCCCCAGTCTGTCTGCGTGAACTAGCAGGAGAAGTAGCTACATAACCAATTTGTTGTATATTTATAAGGGAGAACCTTATGCAGCACTCAGTCTCATGAGTTTATACATCAACACACTGCTTTCTTAATGCCTACACACTGTGGCCACCAAAATCTGCATGGTGTCAATTTCCAGCTTCTATGTTTATATTCAGTTTGTTTGTTAAAAGTTATTTTCCTTAATAATGCTTATTCCACAGTTGTATCACACAGCAGCTCACTGCCTTCACACTCACTGGAGAGTACCTTAATTTATTTACATCTTATGGCAAGTCAACAGGCTCTTTTATCACCTTATTAACCTCTCTACATGCAAAGAGCTGATTAATTGTGCAGACGTCATTACAAATCACACAATCAAAATATATTAATCTGCTTACTGTATATACAGTTATATTTGAAGCAGTGGCTTTGGTGCATGAATGAACTTATCTCAGAGGGTAACATGCATTCAGCTGGATAATAAAATCAAATCTGCAAAATTCACTCGCAAAAGTCTTTTCAGAAAAATAACAACTGTTCGGTTGGCTTCACACTGGCAATGTTGTGTGAGCATCGTGTGCACTTTACCGAACTGCTGCGTCATGGCTGCATATTTATACTGACCACAAGGGTTGTTCTTATATAAAAATGTTTTTTAAACTCAATAGCCTTCAGCTAATGGCTATAAATGCACAGTTGTGTAACCTATGGTTGATATGGCTTAAAAAGAAAAAAGGAATCAATATTGGGCCCTGTGATAGACTGGCGACCTGTCAAAGGTGTACCCCGCCTCTTGCTCAGGGTCAGCTAGGATTGGCTCCAGCACCCCGCCTCCCCGCGCGACCCCGTTCGGGAATAAGTGATAGAAAATGGATGGATGGAATCCATATTGTCCATTTATGATGTCAAACTGTAGCCAAAATGATCATAAAATCATTCAGTGACCACTGTGATCAATAACATGATGTCTATGCATTTAAACTAAAATAGTATGTGCATTATTGCTAAAATGAAGCCACAGAAATTTTATGGTGTTTTTAGAGAAGAATCCTTCCTCACATATGCCTTTTCCATTAGTCCCTACTCTACTCCCCTCGACTCGATCAGCTCAACTCTACTTGACTCTACTGGTGTTCCATTATAATTCAAGACCCTCCGATGTGGGAGAAAAAGTGCGTCGGGATTAGAGATATTATAAAGCTGTCCCCGTGATGTGCAGAGAGTTCTGATGTGCTGCTGTGATCAGAGATATTATGAAGCAGCCAACAATCAGAGCTGCAGAAAGTATGTTGTTGTTTGTTCTGAGGTTGCCGCCTGGATTGTTATTAATACCAAAACAAAGTAACTATTCGGTACGTAAGTGGAAATACCTTGAAGCCTGATTGAGCTGAGGAAAGCCGGGGAGAGCAGGTACTAATGGTGAAATGAGGCACTATGCTGAAACTTTAGGTTGCTGTGACACAGATAAAAATCTAGATGCTCTAATCTAGGAATCACTGTGAAAACATATTTTAGAAATAAAATGAATTTTTATGTACTGTAAGATGAATGTAATAACTAAATTATGTCATTTCCTTTTCTTCTTCATGTATGTGGTATTAGTGTGATTTGTTGTATCTAATGGGAAAGCATGTGTAGAAAAAAGCAGGTTTTATAACTTTATCATCTTTGTGCTCTTATTTATTTGTGGTGTACAAGAAACGTATGAAACAAAATATTTTATTAACTATATATTTAAACCATTACATATATAAATAAATTAATAAATGCAATCTCTTGGGCTGCTGTCATGCAGGTTTTATATGTTTCTGTGTACCGACACGCCTGAATCCAATTACGAGGTCTTTGAGAGCATTTTGCAGTACTTGACATCAAAGACATTGAAGAGCTGTTTCATGTCAGTCAGGTGTATTTCAGCAGGGAAATGTAAAACCTGCAGGGCACTGGCCCAAGTGGCCCGGAGTTGGTGGTCCCTGCTCACATCTGTTTGCATGAATGTTGAAATGAAAACCATCCCCTTCTACACAAGCCAGACACCAGGCATGAAGCCAGCAATACTCTGAAGAAATCATTTCTGCACACCATCATACATGTAAATGTCTGTATTACCACACTCACACACACAAGGAATCAAGATGCATGGGTGGCCCAAAATTCGCATATGCTTTGTTCCCGTTGTGTGTCCCTGATCAATGCTCCTTTTAATTAAAAAAAAGGAAAATTTTGGGCTTGACTGCTTATGACAAAGACAAACTCCTCATTTCTCCATGTGTGATGTCTGTGGGGTGAATGTAGTCTCTGACCTTAAACTCTGACCTTCAATGCAACTTACAGAATTAACTATGACAAACTGACAATCGTGTAGTTTTTTTTTTTTTTTTTTAATAGTAGCATTATGGATGTGTGTCAGCTTATCTCCTTATGGATAAAAGAGACACATACATGCACGCGCGCACACACACACACACACACACACACACACACACACACACACACACACACACACACACACACACACACA
>JBAMHX010000001.1:21190363-21210470 GCA_037177515.1 Pseudomugil tenellus
CACACACACACACACACACACACACACACACACACACACACACACACACACACACACACACACACACACACACAAGCTGCAAGCAGCAATAGGTTCAATCCAAACAGGCTCTGGAGCAGTGGCTAATAATGACTCAGCCCTGCGGGTTATCAGCTCCTGTACTCTTGATCCTTTCATTAGCTCCCTGAAAGAGAACAAATAAAGCCTGGATGTGTAATAATGGTTCATGCTATCACTAAATGAAGAGCCATATTGACTGTTTGACTTCAGTTTGTGATGTAAATAAAACAATAAATAAGGCAAAAACATGCTTTTAGAGACTACATTTGTAGAAAATACTACTAGGGCCAAGATTAGAGGAATACAAAAGCCAAAAGGAGGCCACCTGAAACTGCCTCTCATCGATGGCTAACATATTTCCTCCCACTCATTTGTACTGGATATATGTTAGGTGTACTGTTTTCTTAGAAAATTCCTTCAAGCTTTCTGTTACCTCTTTAGGTCACATTAATATTTCTCTGACACACTTTTTCCTTCACTTGTCCTGTTTTTCATCTTGTTTTGTCAAACTATCATTCCTCCGATTGGGTTAACTTCAATGGAAAGGAGAGGCACGTATATGGGATCTAATGAATTTATATCCTTGCAATACACACACACACACACACACACACACACACACACACACACACACACACACACACACAAGGCTGACCAACTGTATAGACAAATATGAGAGCAAACATCATGGGACATTTTTAATCTTTTCATAACACGACTGACCCTTTGGGAAACAGACTCCAGAAGCTGGCAAATCTGATACTCTGTAGAACTTATTTATTGTTTTCCTTATATGTCCCCCCCCACCCCCCTCATAAATATAATTGAGAAAATAGCCCAGATCCCCTGGCCTGCAGGTTATATCAGGTTTATGAGAATTGTACTTCAGTCTTTTGTCTATCTGAAGACCAAACAGGAACTAAACAAACACAGGTGGTTGTATATTCCTAAGATGGTGGGCAGTGAGTTAATCATTGGATTTTTGTTTTTAAAAAATGATTGTTTATATCTTTTACTTTTGGCTTTTTAGTCTCAGCTGTCTTTGTGGTTTTGCAGCAAAGTGGTGATTATTGTGCAGTCAATGTGACACCACTCATGCTATTGCATTATTCACCTCTGGTAATTGTTTTTGAAGAGATTGCCATATCTTTCTTTCTCATTACAAACAGCATTACTAAAGGGAAAAAATCCATCCACCCCCCCCTCTTACTTACTCACCCAAAATGGACAATACAGTTCAAACACATCACCAGGAAACTGATTTGAGGTTTAAATAGGTTTGAGGTTTGCGTCTTGATATGTACAGGAACTCAGCCACTGTCACACAGCAAGTCCTGCACAATACACACAATTTAAATTGGATTAAAAAAAAGTGTAACTTGCCTGTAGATGAAAATGGATATCCCCCCCTCCCCACACACACCCAAAAAAAAAAAATCCAGTCAGATTGTGATCTCTTGTGACAGGTTCCTTTTTTCCAGGTTGTTAATCAGTCAAGCAATCAATCAATCAAACTTTATTTATAATGCACTTTTCTACAAATATAGTCATTCAAAGTGCTTTACAGTGCAATTGAAAACATTCTGCAATCCACAACATCCACAAATCCGTCCCCCCCCCCGCCATAAACACCACACATACACACAAGCACACACAAACCTCAAACAAGCTGCACCGTCTGGATGTAATCTAAAAACTTGCAATTGACTGAGCTTCTGTTTTTATATTTAATCTAAGAGTTCTTGTAGTCAAAACCACTGAATGAACTTCTTTTTGTCTTTTATGCGTCTTAAGTGTGTAGTTTTGTAGCAGTTGTATCTAGTGTTACCTATCTGTACCAGGATTCCCTTGAAAAATAGCTTAGAAAGAAATGAAAAAAAATTTCCCCAGCATGGATGGTGAGGAAAATGTCATTTAATTAAGGACCAACTTTATGCTTTACATTTTTATTTTACTTTGCTTTTATTTTAACTGTATCAGTGCTGTTTGAAGTAGCACCATTTCCATTATGCACATTCTTGACAAAGGCAAAGAATTAGGATTCGGCTTTTTCTTTAACAATCATGTTGGAGCATTAACCTCAGAAAGGTTGTGCAGAAGTAGCGGGTTGGTTCATTAAGCTTGTTGTAATGTAATACACCTTTTCCAATTCGAGTGTGTATTGAACCGAATAGCTATCTTCTCTGACTGTTCATCTACAGCAGGTCATTTGTCTGTTAAACATGGTTTCCTAAAGCCACCACAGCTAAATAAAGTTTAGCCATCAATCCTTTTATTTCCATCCTGAATATAGATGAGCTTCCTTAGGGTCCATTCCCTCCGTCTCCCTCTCGTCTGTGTCTCAGTCTCTCTTTTTTTTTAAACCACAGCCAAGCCCAGCATTCTCAGCTCTTTGTTCAGAGACAGTGAGAAACACCTTCCAAGACTTTCAAGTCCTCAGCCTTTTTTGTGACATTTTTGTTTTTGCCAATTTCGACAGTACAAATGTATATTAGAATAACCTTCAAAGCCCAAAGGCGTATTCACTGTGCCTCATTATGTACCAGCAAATAATCACCTTTCATCTGCACTGTCTGACCTTCACTGGAGAGTTTGGTACCATATTGTTATAGATGATTTATTTTTCTTCTCATATTTTAATGGTTGTTCTTTCTGCACCCTTAATTTTAAAACGGCATCCTTCAAGATCCTGACTAAGAATCTGTGTGCATAAACAAACCATTAACAACACACCTGTAGAACTTCCTTGTCTGATATTATGTGCAACATATCATTCTAAGAGTAGACGGCATAGGATGAGAGTTATCATAAAACAGGTAGGGTTTGTGTGCGTATTATTAACATAACTCCAAAAATAGGGCATCTACCATGTCGAAGACCCAAGGTCAATTGATCGGGTATCCGCCTACCATGCGGGACCCACCCCCTACTAGTTGGGCCCTAATTCTACCGAGGAGTCCAGTTGAACAGAGAGACATACTGCATCAGATGTCAAACAAGTTACATACTGAGGAACCAGGTGCAGGGTATGATGAGAAATGGGCAACTGCAAAATGAAATAGGAGACAAATCAGGTACAGTTGCTAGTTACGATGTGTGTAACCCTAGTAAGCTGGGCGACATGCAGAGATTGTGGGACATATGGAAACTTTGATACGCACATTACACTCTGGCATCGAAATAACTAGTAGCTCAGTGTTGCCAGAGCAGCTGTTGCCACAGTTAGAAATGGCAGAAACACAACATGTTAATGCAATGGCCAGGGTGCCAGGTCAAAAGGAGAAGTTAACATCAATCCCCGCCCCAAGATGGGTGTACTAAACCCATATTAAAATAGAGATCAATTAGTAAATGGCCTGAAAGATGTGATCATGGCTAAGATGGGAGAAGATCAACTCTGACGCCCACTAGTGAGACAAAGTGATGAAAACAAAAATCTTTCAGCTGATGTGAATGCAGCATTAATTACAAGTGAAGTGTAGCAGTGAAGCAAAGTGGCTAAAAGAGGAGCTAGATCGCAGCTCCCTTCCTGAACAATGTCCAGTTACCAGCAAAAGAATCTTGGGAATAAAGAACTGGTCAGCACTTGGCCCGGACATGATCCATGCCTACTGGATAAAGAGGCTGACTGAATGGGTTTCACCCTGAATGACTGACCAAGAGATGAACGGTTGTGATACTAAAACATCCCCAGAAGGGAACAGTCCCTCCCAACCCGGTCGGTAAGCTGTCTCTCTACAACATGGAGTGTGTTGGTGTGATGTGGTGTTTTTATCGACTGGCCAGAGGAAAACCTGAAGTGTCAGCAGTTTCTCTGATCTATTGTGAGCAGGGTTAGAAATCACTGTAGAAAAAAGAATTAAAGGGTCAGAAAATGATGAAGCAGTGCATTTTTTTCTGCTTTTCATGTTTTTAATTTAATAATTTTGTACATTCATACAATTATACGATGAAAACAGTTTCTAAAATTACCATTTTTTTTTTTTTACCTCTTTAGAAATAATTTTTATCAATACCTCACTGAAAAGCACAATAGTATTTGAACAATCTGCATTCTGCATCTTAAATAATCCAAAAGGGAATGTGGGATGTAATGAGCCCCTCCCTGGAAACACCCCCAGGTAGAGATGAAGAGCGAGTAAAAGAGTGAGAGGGGAAGATGATAGGGAGAGGACGGACAAACACATGCACTGCTGTCCCACTGGGCTCGTATATCTAACATTGTATAATTACAATGGGGAGCTTCTTTAATTGACTCCATCTGTGAACCCCGTGAGTATGCAGCATGTGTGAGAGGGAAAAAAATTAAATGCTTTAATAAACACTAGTGTAAAAAAAACATTTTGAAGTAATTTTAAACCAACAATTTACATCAAAGGTGGTTTCACTTTTTTCTCTATGTACATGTAGGAACAACGTGTCCAGCATGGTCTCCTAACTTTATCATCTCATTGTTTGCTTCTGTACAATTAGACTTTGTGTATTTATCCTTCACTGAAGGTCAGCTTAGACATAATCCTGACTGAGGAAATCAGGTGAAATTTGTCGTCAAGAACACCATGTACTACCACTTCCTGTGTCTGTATCTGTTGTGGGTTATATAAAGGTATTTTGTTGCCAGTTTTTGTAATTTAGGCAATTGAAAGGAGTATGAAGACACTCGTAGTGACTGATATGATCTGGATGGTTGCAGAAATTTAAAGTGCCCTTCTTTGTGTCTGTACTGTTGTGACTAAACACTTTTTAAAGTGTACCGAGTCATCTGTCTTCACTTCATGATTAGGGAAAGCACTAGAAGGCTGATGAATTGTCAGCCCTACAGCCATGTTGAGTATGTGTGTATCGAGTGTTGTAAATTGCTTGTTGATAGCATTGAGGTGTAATGAATCAGTCTTCTAAATGCCATTAGCTTAAGGTTACATGTAATCCACTTCTAACACATGGTGATGATGTATCATAATGACAGTCTAACAGATATTGACTGATCCGAGTGTGTCATGACAAATAAAGAGAAAGGTGTCAGTTATATTTTTCACAAGTTGCTCATTTCTTACAGTCGACTAACCCACCTAACGGAGTGCTCTGCTGTCCTTAAGTCAAGGCCATCTCCTAGTTTCACAGGTGAGGGAACACAGGTTATTTCTGTCATTTGTTAGGAAGAAGAGATGAGGAGGACAAGAAAGAAAAGGATGCTGTATCTGGTTGGGAAACTGAGGCTACGTTCAGACTGCAGGCTGAAGCGACCAAAATCCGATATTTTTTATTTTTTTTTTGGCCCCTATGCGACCTGCATCTAATCTTTTCAAAACAGTCTGAATGACACAGATCAGATTTTTTTTAATGCAACTCAGGTCACTTGGATATGTGGTCCTAAATCTGATAGATCTTTTGCAATCTAACTTCAGTGTGAACGGCCAGGTTGCATTATTCCCACCTGCACGTCATTGATACAGTGTTTCAGAGAAACGCTCAGCAATGCACATTAAGGTTCTGCTCGTCATTATGAAATTATTTACAAGCTCCTTATCTGTAAAGGCACCCCATCACTCTCCTGGCTCTCACTCCTGGCTGCAACTTTGTATCCACACGTTTTTCTGTACAAACGTTGCTAATGCTGCTCCCCAAATTGCCATCTGACTCTCCTCTGACTCTCCCTAAAACAATGTAATTGAAAATGTGCGAGTTACGGTTTAAAATGGCAAGATGTGCTCCGCTGTTACCGTCTATGTTTACTTCTGTAAACACTATGACGGCACTCACGTCAACGTGTCTTCTACGCATGCGGGACACTTTTGGCACACACAACGTTCATACAAGAGAGCACACACATGTCGCATTTACTTATTTCCCTGAACGTGGAGTTTCAGGGAT
The DNA here is from genome assembly GCA_037177515.1 of Pseudomugil tenellus. Taxonomy (NCBI): domain Eukaryota; kingdom Metazoa; phylum Chordata; class Actinopteri; order Atheriniformes; family Pseudomugilidae; genus Pseudomugil; species Pseudomugil tenellus. The sequence goes on from JBAMHX010000001.1 coordinate 21,196,295, forward strand.
ATAATGGTTTTATTACAAACGCGGTCGGTTATCCTTCGTGTGAGCGCAATAACTCGAACAGTTTTCACAATTGAAATGTTACACTCTGTATACCTGTTTAGATCCCCAAGGGGAAGACCTGCATCGAATTTCAGCATTTTGGGATTTATGGTTTCCTCACTAGATGGCGCTTTACACACGAAAAATCAATTTTCTTCCTATATCTCTGGAACTATTTCTCTCATTGACCTCAAATCATGTGAAAATAAAAGGTCATGACCTCAGTATGTATCCTGCCCTGACGTCATACCAGACTGGTTTAAAGTTTCCACACCAGGTGGAGCTTTGTGATTGAACATGTGCGGCTTTATATTATTGTAATGTGTCTATTCGAGGATTGGGGAATAGAAGGATTAATAATACCTGTAGCCGTTGCTTCCGACAGCATATGCCTTGTTGGAAATATAAAGGGATTCTCAAAAAAAAAAAAATCTGATTTTACGAAACAATCCAAATTAAGCATTATGGCATGCAGTGTGAACATAGTTTAAGAAGACTGAAAAAAACTAAATGAGAAATTCTATACTCCCATTTGGGCCAATCGCTAACAAAACATGCCACTGTTTTGACCTTAAACGCCCTTTCAGAAGGAACAGTGCAGTGTTGAGCTGCAACAAATCAATTGCAGATCCTCTTTCTTTACTTTAATCTGCATTAAAATGGCATTTTGAAGTGTTTGTAGCCCTGGAAATCATCCTAAAGTTGCGCTTGTATTAATGTAAAAACAAGTCTCGTTCTCACCGTGTCTGGCAGTGGGCATGTCTCCCTGGTTAGCTGACATTTCAGAGCTTAGAAGTTTTTGATCTTTGATTTCACATCACAATCGCTTCTCATCACGCTCTCCATCCCCCACCTTCCTTTTACTCCCCACATCCTTTCATCATCCTACGGTGATACTGCTGGATGGGCCGACGTCCCTCTGAAGGAATGGGCAATGAGCTGAAGAGGAGCAGGGAGCTGAGGGAATGGGGGAGGAGGCTGAGGAGCAGTAGAGAGAAGAAGGATTAGAGCAGATGAGAGAAAAGAGATATGATTTAGGAATTGGAAAAAAGAGGAAGACTAGGATGGAAGAGGTAGCTAAGAGAGGATTCATTTCTCTAGTTATCACTTTAAATTAATAACTGGAGCCATCTCTAGGACCCGTATCTCTTTGTGACTTGCATTCCTCTTACTTGTTTAGCGTTTTTTCCATGAAAGTGGTGAATTCTTGCAATACTTCAGAGGCACAAAGCAACACTAAGCCTGTTATTATGAAGCGATTTGGATATGGATAGTTCTTTGTTGATGTAATTTCCACTTGTTTTCTTGTTGTGTCTAAGTCCGCATGTAAGCTCTCCTCTACGCTTAATATTATTAAGAAGCTTTCCATCTGTCACTTTTCACATATTTCTGCTTCTCAGTCGTAATTACAAGTTGAAAACATAAAATATTAACTAAATGTGAATGTAAAAGCCAGCTTTTTCTTCTCCATCCCTGCCTCATTATTTCCTCTCTGTACGCTAATGTCTTGTCCCATGGTTAGATATAAGTTTGATGAACTGTGGATGACTGCAGTGATGGCTTGAATTTGGATCAGTAACAGTGTGTTTAATATATTCTGCAATTCAGGATTGGCCCAAGTTGTTTGTGTCTGAAAGAAGACAAAATAGAGAAAGCAAAGAAGAAAAATTACATCAGGATAAGCCAGGTAGAAAGCAACAGCATCCCATGTTCAATCAAAACCGGAAGACTAGAAACACTTGTAAGGAAACAGAAAACCACGTACAGCCTCTGCATGGACACAAAGCTGAAATTCATGGTGAGCACCGAAAAAGAGAGCAACACAGAACACACGCAAAACCAAAGCTGTACTTATTGGTAATTAAACCCACAGAGCAATGTATTAGCATGCACATTTGTGAATATTGGTGCCAAACAAAAGGAGTGCAAAGTGTTTAGGGATGAGTATAAATGTGTCCACAACCCTGCAAAGATTAGAGGGAGACCATCAGCCACACCCAGTGTTTGAATCCTCCCCAGCCCATCACAGTGACAAGCACACAGGTGCAGAGGAAGACCCGAGCTAGAGTGCCATGTGATCATGGAGCCCAGGCTGTAGGGACCAGGAACATTGTCTGGCAGTCCCACCAGGTAGCCACAGGTACCCCTACGAACCATCATCATTGAGGTTACCATTCCACATATCTTTAGTGGGCTTATGCATCAATAACCCATAGAGATAAGCACAGATCACACTGGCGATTTATCTGAATTTCTCATTCACATTATCTCCTCGTTCGCCCCGCCTGCCGTCAGTTATTTTCTGTTTCTACTGGTTACTGTCTCTAAAAGGTTTTAATTTCATTGTTACTGGTAAAGACATGCTTTACCACAGCAGATATTGCCCCATAGTACCATGTACAGCTGGTGTGTGTCAGCTCCACTGAGCATGAAAATGTTCTTCCAGTACTCTACACAACACACACATGCGCACACACACAGAGATTGCTTCAAAACTGGCAGGCTCTCCAGTGTTCTGCAGGATTACTGTACTGTGGTAAAGTGTAAAAAGTAACCAGTAACAGTAAAATGTATGACTCGGCCTTACGTATTGCTGAAGTGCTCCCTGCTCCATCGTCTAAAGCGGAATCACACTTGAGTTATGTAGAGTCTTGTGAGGTCTTTGTTTTCTAAAGGTTTCCTCTGACAGGTCATAGTGCCTTTACGCTGAGAGGGACAGAAAACAAAGGGAGACATATAGCCTTATTTCCTAGAAGAGGATGGAAACTGCAACTCTGTGATGCTAGTACTGAAGGGTTATTTGTTTGACCCCTATGAGCATAAGGTATGGGCCAACCCTCCCTGCAGGGAGGACTCTGTCATGTTTCCATAGTGGCTTTTGAAGCTGATGGTGGAAGGTAGCCTCCAGACAGTCGCCTGCTGTTGTTGACTTCAACCTTCAGATCTGTGTGCATGTGTACTCTCTTTGGTTTTCTCTGGCTTTCCACGTCCATTTCCTGGCTTTTTGGTTCCTTCCACCAGTCATCTCTCAGTCTAATGATCCTCAAATAATCTAATGTTTCAGAATATACAACACCAACATTAAGGGAAGCAAAGGTATCTTTTTAAGATCTTGATCTTATTCCATTAAGTGGTCCTTTCCCAATGTGGTTCAGAAGGAAGAAAATATAAATAAACAATATAAATAGTTATATCCTTATATATTAGTTGTTAGGGTTTATAAAATAGATATTGACATATTTGAAAGTTTCTGTGACTGGCTCAGAGTTTTGACGCTTCTACTTGAAAACTGTCATGTCAGTGTTTCTGATGAATAGAACTGTATGTTTGACTGCTTGTTCCACTGACATTTTGCTAAACCTTCACTGAGCTCAAGCGTCTTGTACTTGCCCTTGTGAGCATCTAGTGCATCATGTTGTTGATGTTTGCTACTTGTGAGCATTTCATGCTAAACCCCTTGTGATGTATACTGTATGCAATAAAAGCTGCTGTGTGGGGAGAGGAGATGTGGGACTTGATGGCAGACACGCCTTGGTGCTGCATGCTGCAGATCTCTCCCTCATTGCAAAGAAAAAGCTAATCCAAGTTTGAAGTGTCTTATTCCTTTGATAGAGAAATTGACCCAACATTAGTTATATTCTTTCTTTTATATTTTTAGTTATATTATTTCTTGTTATATTATTTCTAGAATGAGCCGCTAGGTGGCTGCAAACTGTAGTAGTGCATCTTAACTTAACATGTTTTCGTAATATAGGCGTCTTTGCTAAGACTTGAGCTGTCAATTTGGGTTTTCCAAGAAGACTTTTCATGCCGGTAAGAAGGTGTGCTGCACAGTAGATTTTCCCTGCATATGTTTTCTGCTCTTTTAAGACTTGTTATGGTGAGTCTCCATGGCAACGATACTTATTTACCACGAGATCAACTGGTAATGCTCTCCAAACCCAAGATTACCAGTGAAGTAACACGTCAAATTTCAATGGTGTTGAAAAGAAAGAAAAGAGGATGCAGGGCAGGAGGGAGGCAGAGAGAATACGGTGGAGATTTAAACAGTTTCTTTCAAATGTTGTGATGGGTAACATCGCTAGCTAACAACACTGACGAGCTCCAGGTGCTAACTGAACATATCCCAGACTGTAATGGGTTTTTACTGGCCTAAACTCGAAGAATTATTTAACTCAGAATGAATAATTCCGTTTTAAAAAAACATCTTATAACTCCCCCCCAATGTTTCTATATTTGTAAATGTGTTGGAGAATTTGAGTAAATTGAAGCTTGGGGGTATTCGGGGATCTACACTTAACTGTCGTCTCCGACAGCGTAATTTGTAGTTAATATCTAGTTGTAGCTTTATTCTAAACTTCCTGCCATTTTTTGTATAACATAACTGAAACACACCACTTTAATATCTGCAGTTACTAATCTATCTGAAGTTACGAATATTATAAGAATTAGTATAAAAAGTTTACTATAAAAAATATTCATGAAAAAACATGGATGTTTAATAATAGAACAGTTTATTTCCATTATGACAATTAGATGACTAAATGAAATCGAAAGTTTCCCCATTCACATGTCCATTACTGGTTTTACATGAAGTTTAATAAATAATAACATTTATATAATATATAAACATTAAATAATATATATATATATATATATATATATATATATATATATATAATTTAATTAGTTTCAGCTACTTGCATGGATGAACTTTTTTCTGTTTTATTTTTGTCAACTTTTGCATTTGTACATTAAGTCTAATCTTTTTTAGTCTGTAAATGATCAGCTTTTACTGAGGCCGTAAATGCTGCCTCTTCAATGCTGCTCAACGATGGATATTGTTATCCTTCACTGCAAATCTCATATTTGAAAGGATACACACATCCAAAATAATGATTAAATTATTTAGAGGGAGCCCAGGTTTTTCTGTTACTCTTGATGCCTTTACTCTTCCAACCATGCAGGTCTGAATTGATGAATTATAGATTTGCTAATTCCTCTTAAAACCTCTGAAACACAACGTCTACAAGATTTTCAAGCCCTAAATTAAGATAACTTAATTTCTCTTTATTGCTTTATTTGCTCAATAACATGAAGCATAAAAAGTTTAAACCTTTAAAAGGGTTTAAGGAATAAGGAAATATGCATGGTGATTAAAAAAAAAGATCAACATACTTGCATCAGGGTTGTGAAGGATTGCTGCACATTTGCTGCTCATTTAACATGATGTGTTTAAATTCTAAACGCCAGCGGACCTTGCTTTCAGATTGAACAGCAACTATTTATTTTTGCTTAAGTCAACACACTTGTATCTCTTGCAGAATGCAGGCCACAACTTTCCCATGATATATGACAATCAGTTGCTCAATCTGTAACATAGTGTATAAAAAGTCCTGAGCCTGTCAGGAGAATACTGATAGAAATGTAAATAACTGCAACATCTGTGGGAAAGAGCTGGAATTTATCTTCAGCAGTGCATATTTATTTTTGCTTTAACTCCATCGTGTTCATTTATTTGTTGGTGAAGCGTAATGCATAACACATATTTCCTGTCACTTAATCTGTACCATCAGTATTTATTTATTATCAAGTTTTAGCTTCAAGAACACTTTACTAAATCCTGAAATACTCTCTTATCACGCTCGTTTTACTCTGATCTATTTTAGAATTAGAATTTCTATCAAAATTTTAATTAGTTATTATTTTTAGAATATATTTCAGGTGCATTTAGAAGGACTAATAATAATAATAATAATAATAATAATAATAATAATAATAATACACTACTGCAACTTTTGTTAAGCTTTCACAAATTTGAGCATTTTAGGTTGCAGAAAATGCAAAGTTACCCCCAAATCCAAGTAACATTCTCTTATTCATGGATTTATTTTACACAAATAAAAAGAAAAAAACTGTAACTGGGATACTGTTACGCTGGGAACCCATCCTGTCCAAAGCATCACAAGCTAAAGATGTGCAGACCAGCTCCGTCTCCATCGTTAGGTCCAGTAAGCTGAATAATGCTGCTGCTATTTCATGTTCTGCATCAGTAATCTTCCTCCTTCCTGTCTTCAGTTACATTATTTTTGGTATCTTTCACAACCTTTGTTTTTGTTCATCTCTGTTTGTCCTCTTCTGTTTTTCTTTTTGCTCTCTCATCCTCAGTTCTTCCATTTTCCTCCTATCATCATATTTTTCGGAATTATCCTCTTCTACCCGACTATTTCTCTGCCCCCTGGGTTCATGGTTTGTTCCTGAGACAAAAATATCAGCTTTAGAGTTTCACTAATTAACTATATCTACTGTATGTGTGTGTGTGTTGTGCTGGCATGACTTTGTCTTTTCGGAGAGAAACAATCATGAAGAGATTAGCTTTCTGTTGTATTTGTTCTGTGCAGTTTAATAAATAAGTGAATTATTGAATAATATGAATTATCAATGAGACACCGTTTTTATAGACAACACACATTGTAAATAAATAATGCAATGTTGCATATCCTTAATTATTAATCACAAAACACTCCTTTTGTTGAAGAAAAGAAAAACAAAAAGGTCTTGTACTTCACTTCTTTAACCCCATTGTTCTAATTCTGACTCGTTTTATATGACTGCAGCATTTACTGGCGATTATCTAGTAATAGGGACCAAATAAGTTGTCATTAAAGTAACTTATTTGTGGTAAATTGTAGCCAGTTCTTTCCCACATTTCACAATCACTTCACACCAAACATCCATTATAGATCAACGTTATCATAAACATTCAAACCAGCAATTTAATCTGAATTGCGGTCGTAGGGCACCAGAGCTATTCCATAGACATTTTTCAGTGTGAAAGTATATAAATCGACAATCTGAGACTAGTCTTTTTAATTTTTTTTCTTTATTTTTTAACCTTGTACTTAAAAATTAAAATCAAAGCCAAAATGATGCTTAATATATTTGTCCTTTAATTGTAAAGAAAAAAAGTAGTATGTGGAGTTGTTTCTGATAAGTACGTAACGTCCTCCTGAGCCCTTACCAACTCCGTGATCTAAAGCAGAATTAGGTAAAGGCCAATAATATGTTTTTCAGGTAGATTTCAATTCAGAAAAGTCTATTTGGATGGAAATGAGAATTGTTCCATTCTGAATTATTTAACTCCATAAAAAAGTAACCATAGTAATTGTATGCAGCTTCTTCACTAAACATGGCCATGGTGTTGTGTAAGGCATTGCTTTTTATGTAGAAAACACCATGACAAATGATGTCATACTGTGAAATGTCAAGTTAGCCGTTGGCTTGCTTTTTATGTATAATGATAGATTAAAGGTGTGTCTGCAGTGTTGCTTTGAGTTATGTAAATGGAAATAGCTGCTATTGGTTCCACTACACCGTACATTAGGATACTGCCAGTGTAAATATGGCCTTTCCACTGTATTCTGATAGATATGGATGAGCAATGCCTCTCAACTGACCTCTTATCACTTACTGTATATAAATATCCAGCTTTTAAAAACTTAGCTCTTGACAGTTTTCCATTTATTTTCTGCATTAGTTAAACATCAGAGCCTGTGTTTTATACTGTAAGTATTATTTAACTGGGTTTCATAAGTCTTTCCAGCTGATATCTTTAAATTGATGATGGCTATTGCGCATATTGTGGTGGAAGCTTTTTTTTTTTTTTACTCCATTATGAATCTGTGGCTTTTGTTTTAACACCATCTTCTCATTCTGGTGCGTGTCTGTGTTTTGTGTGTGCATGTTCCTGTGTACTGCAAGAGATGGATGAGTGTAATTTCCATTGGTCCCGGCACCACTTCATCACCATAGCTTACACACGCATTTTGTTTATATGTGCACACATAACCTGGGGCTTTGCTTTATCACTAAAGGGAACAAACAGGGTTTCAAATCAGAAACATATTACATTGCACCTACAGTATATACATGTTGCTGTGTAGGCAGTCAAAGAGATTCTGAAATGTCCCGTTTCTATATCTACAAATACTCAGTGACTATTACACAAAAATTGCATGGACACTTGCATATTACAGCTACAGAGATGTGCTTTATGTAAGCATTAACATACACTCTGGTAAATTGAGTCATAAAGCATTTAAGTAAATGTATTTTTATCCAGCCAATCTCAAAGTATAGGAGTTCTCAGTTTGATACTTTTAAGAAAAGAGTAAAAACAAAATGTATAAAATATTTTTGATGGGAAATAAACATTATAAGCTTTTTTTTCAATTAGTAAAAAGACAAAAAAAGGCTTTTAAATGCATTGTTAAAGTGTTTCAGTGACATTCATTCAAATGTCAGCTGACTGCAGGAATCATGTATTTATTGGCACTGACTGATTACAGTTTATGAAGACACAAAACATGGAGGATAATTTTTAATAAGGTTGCTGTTCTTGGGCTTGCAAATGTGGATACAGATCACTACCCCTCCTCTTCTGCCACCTCCTTATAAAAACTCATTATTATTGATCCAAACCTTTCACATGGTAGATCAACAAGTTTTGACAAAATCTTGTTAATTTTTTTTTGCAAGCAAAGTGGCAACTTTGTCCTAATGAGGGTTATTCTGTGTTTACAATAAACTAGCTTTATTATATCAAATTATCAGAAAACGTGCTACGGGTTAGAGTGTGATCACAGTGATTTATGGATAGGTGTAGTGTTCTTTTAGACAACTATAAAGCTACAACAGAAACTTTTTTTTATTATTTTCTCTGGCACCTATAAACAAGGCTACTGATTGAGTTGATCCTTGCTGATGAAGAAAATACCAAATTTCTATTTAACATCGAATAAGAAATAAAATACTACTGAACCATACCTTTTTTGTTTGGCAAACAGACAAATCTTTAAGACACAAATGCAATGGTCATGTCATAATACGAATCTTTATTTATTAAACACTACTTGTGCCATAAAAAATCATTACTGGTATTGCTAGAGTTACTATTACAATCTGTTTTGCTCAAACAAAAGCACTGTAGCATGTAAAAGCACAAGTTTTTCTTGTGCTGGTAATGTGTACGCATTTAAACATGGTCAAGCACAGAAACACGCATGTGGACACTGATTATTACACACAGATAATTGGATGAAGCATTTGGCCTATCACCTGACAGACACCCTGGAGTGGGAGATAATTGTACTTTTACAACCTGAGGGATTATTTGTGTGGGTGAGAGAGACGGATGTGAAACCCAGACACATAGGTTTTCATTAATATCTAAAATATCATCAGGGTGAGTGCCTCTAATAATGCTTAGATGTCTAAAAAGAGCTACAACTAAACATTTTCTGTTTTTCCCTAGTATGTGTTGTTGTTTTCATAAAATAGAAAAGTATGTTGTTTATTTTTGTAAAATATGATAGAAAATATGCACAAAATTGTGCGACAGCATGTTAAATCGCACCAAGCAGCAGACATTATTCAAGTGTCTTGTGACTTGATAAATTTCTAAAGAAAATAGCCAGAGGTTGAATATTAATTGGTTTAAGATAATAAGATTTCCCAGGCACCCTGGAACCTATTGAATAGGATAAGCAGTGCTGAGCGTTGATCAGAGGAAAATGATCAGTTACTTGGCAACCATCACACTGCAAACCTCTAACATGTTTGTCCCCAAAAGCATGTCCAATGTCACTATTTGTATGCCTTGGAGCTGCTCTCTAATGTGCACAGCCAATGGCTCGATTTCAGTTCACTGCTGTTCTCTCTTGAGTTTCAGCCTCTCCTCAGGGTTCACATGTCAGTCAGACACCAAACAGAAACAACTCTGTATTAAGCGCTGTACTGATAGCTACAAAACTATTAGTACCTAAAACTGCACGGTGGACCTGCTTTCCAAATTATTATGCCCATTTTATTTAAGTGTGTGTTTGTTTTACAATTAAACTCATGGATGGTGTTCTGTCTCATGTCTCTTTACATCACTGAAATCAATCTCAGACATCTGTGATAATTTGCTCACTTAAAGGAAAAACTTCCTAAGAACAATGCTCCACATTTTTAAGCAGATTCTCATTTTTTCTGTGGCTGAAAAGTGTAAAACAATTGAATGCCTTTGAGTAGATATGAAAACTTTAGATATTTCACGCAAACTTACCCGTGTTTAAGGGATTTGTGGCGGATTCAGAGCATACGGGGTTGTGCAGAGAAAGTGCCATTACATATCAGCAAACAGGAATTTAAATCTGCTGTTGCCTCTGAAATCCTGTGAACATCAATGTGTATGATTCTCCAGAGGTTTGCAGTGATGCATAAAGCCTGTTTTCACACACACCCAACAATGCTCACAAGCATAAATGCTGAAGTGGGATCAGAAACACACTGATGACAGTGCCATGCAACCTGGATTGTCCAGATGAATGGTTGGCAGATGGCCCCATGTTCTGACCATGGTGGTATCATGGAGGCTGATTGGCCATTTTAGGGTCCCTGAAGGTGTAAAAATAACCTGAAAGATGAAGAAACTCATAGTGTTTCATTCACCCATCCTTGACCTCAAGCCTATTGAGAACCTTCTGGTGCACCCTGAAGCAAAAGATCTATGAAGATCTATGACATCCAAACATCAGTTCTGGAAGGTAATTGTGACATCCTGCAACAAAATTCAGGCCGAAACTCTTCAAAACCTTCAACAGATGCAGGACTGTGAAGCTGCTGTCAGATAAGACTCCCATGTTAAAAAGTAACCTTTAACTGGAATGGATTTAATTTCAATAAATCTGGTTTCTTCTAGCTAATTCAACAAATGGCTATTTTCAGTTTATAAGGGTTATAAAAATTTTTGAAGCTCTCTTGTGGGTAATAATTTGGAAGAGTGCATTTTAAGGTGTTTATTGACTGAACGACTTTTAAAATTGAGGGGTTTGTTCAGTCACATTTAAATTAAACTATCGGTCGATGACTTGAAAATTATGCTTTCTGTTGTTTGCGACAACTATTAAAGGGAAGTCAGAGAAAATTTACGTAATTACTTGGATTAAAGTGTATTTCACTGCTGTGCTTATCCTTCTATTTTCAGTGATTGACAAGTTAAACTCTTATAAGATTCCTGTTCAGCAAAAAGACTGCGGCCTTTTTTATTGTTCACAACAGGGCTGAATGATTATTCGTTTAAAAATTAAAGTTACAACTAAATACTTGCAATCAGTAAATCACGAAGTACCCAATTAATTTTCAAGTTGCACTGTGTAACTGATCCACGTTTCAAACCTGCAGCATCCACTGATTTAGACCTGACTCCTGTCATATTTCCCATGCTGCTCTTATTTAACCAGCTGTTATCACATTACGGTTTCAAAGCACATCACAGACTAAAGTATCGTAAATGACTGAAATGTGAGACAAAATACAGGACTGAAACAGTCCAGCTTGTGAAATGTTTTTATAAGACATTTTTACTAGTTGGACGTCATCGCATGTCATAATATAGGATAAAATAGCTGCAATTTCACCGCAAACCAAATCGCAATCTTAGTCAGAAAATTTGCAATTAGATTTTTTTGCCCAATACCTTGATCAATAAGCTTTCAAATAAGGCTTAAAGAAGAGCGTAGCCTTCCACCATGGTAAATCTCCTGTTTGAGATGAGCACACAGACACTCAACAGGATTTCAGTCAATAAAGGGTCAGGCCATTACTCTGTCATCTTTCATGCCTTTGCTTGCAGCCATTCAGACTACTATGATACAAGTGATGAGATGTTGCTGCAGAAAGATCGGGCCTTAATATTGTGGATTTTTTCTTTCCAAGTTCCTTTTCAGCACTTCTCAAAACTGTTCCGGCCATTGTTAATGAAGACAGCCCACTTATCTACTTCCTGTACAATCACAGTTCATCTGTCTTCAGGTTTGTCTTGACCTCTTCTTTGATGTTCCACTATTCCCTGGATGTCCTGATCAGCTTATTTGACCATGTCTCTAAACACTTTTATCTCTAGGTGTGTTGCAGTTCTGCAGGTTTGTTTTTATGGGTAATTTGTGTTGTTCATTTTCCATGCATTTTCTCTTCTTTTTCTTCTTTTTTTGTTTATATCAGAAGTTTAATTGTGGAGTTGTATTTCAGTAGTATTACTCTTTTAAGAGAGCTGTATCCGTCTAAAAAGCATTTTCCTATTTTGGATGTTTCGGCGTTAGATATATTTGTGTACAATTAGCCTAATTATGTGCACTGAGATCAGTTGATCTATTTAGGTCACATCCTGTCTTATTATAGAAATACAAAACTTGAAAATGAATAAATCCAATAAATTTTTAGTTTTATGTTTTGAAACAACAAAATCAGCAACACAATGATGACAAACTCAGAATAGTTACTTGTCTAATCGTTTCTAAAATATCTACCAGAGCAGCAACAACACATGTTTTCTGAACGATAATCCAATTAAAGCATTTTCATGTGTATATATGCTAAAAGATATTCAGGTTCTCACTCTTTCACCCTCGCATACATGAATATATATACACATCCCTATCCTGTCCAAACTCTCTGAAGTTACATCAACATTAAATGCATACATTTGTCTTATGCAGTTGTACTACATGCTCTTTATGTGTTTAAACGTAACAAGCTACACATTCATGATTTGTTCCTATGTTAGTGGAACACAGTGGAAATAGGAGTTTGGGTGTAAAGGATGGTTTAGGGGAAAGTTACGGGTGCAGGAAGTGCATGGCAGCAAAAAACCATTCAGAGCTGACTGCATGCTGCTATCAGAGTGGAAAGAGGAATCGCTATTCCCCTGCGAAACACCCTTTGATTCAGACTACAGCAGAGCAGTCAAGCAGTGAAAACCGATTTCCTGCAGAGTGCTTCTCTGAAAACAAAGATCTGCACTTTTTTTTTATCCTCACTAACGCTCTTTCTTCTGATGTAACCTGTCCCCATACTGTCGGTGAGGCTAAACTTTAGGACTTCTTCACTGCTCACATTCTTTTTCACTTTGTGCCTCTTTTATCTTTATTTTTTTATTTAAAATTATTCATTTTCTTGCTTTTGTGCTGAGATTCAGTAGGTTGGCAAAGGGGGCTGGGAGAGATGGCATGAAAACAAACAGAAACTCGACTGACCTCATGGATCATGTCTGTATAAAGCAAGATGCTGGATGTGCGGCTTCTGTCAGCTACACTAAGCTCAGAATGGAAGTATGAAGGATGCTGTTGGATGTTTGTTTTTTGTAGTGTTTTGCATGCAGTTTGCGTGAAGAGTTCAGTGCTGAGTGTGTTCAACCTTCACCAACTACAGATAAAAGAACAGCTTCACATTGTAGAGCTCACTTGGTGCATGTCAAAAAGAAGTTATAGTATTGGTGGATGCATTTTTAATGGCTCACTGCTTTTTATTTAATATACACAGAATGTTTTTATATGTCTTGATTTCCATTTGTAAGATAAGGGGATGAGAGTGTTTCAGGGCTAGAGCCTGAAATCACACTGTAACATATGATTGGTTGAGCCACCACAGTAAACAGGACTATTTAAATAATCTTCTCAAAGATACCCATTTGCTGGACAGAATAGGTCAAAATGTTTATTTGTTTTGTTTTTTTTTATATTAGTAACCAAAAAAAATGACCAAGGGATAGATGTACATAAAAGAAAATTTAAGCTCAGTGATATTTAGGGACCGACGAATATAGATATTTTGAGGCTGATACCAATATTTGGCAGAAGAAAATTCCGATAACCAAATAATCGGCGGATTAATTTGAACATTATACAATAAATTAACTAACTTTATTTTTGGTTCCTTAATGCTTACACTAACAAAAAATTTAATTAAACTCTATTTTTCTCTTTCACAATAATTTGTAAAATAAATGTGTTGCGTTTGTATTTTCTGTGACATTGATAATGTTATGCTTTCTGTGCTACAATGAATAAACCGCCTTACTAAATTCACGTATTTCTTCCTCCGTCATCGCGTCAGCCTGAACCTGCAGCTGATGGAGAAATGAAGAGTCTCTGTGAGATGCTTCAATAGACACATTGACGAGTGACGTCACGATTATGTGCTCATTGACCTAGTTTCAGGCTGGCGGCAGAAAGACATACGCCGCTGTCATTGCGTATATTAACTAGAGTGTAGCGTCACAGGCTTTCTCTCTCTCTCTCTCTCTCTCTCTCTCTAT
>JBAMHX010000001.1:21210570-21222853 GCA_037177515.1 Pseudomugil tenellus
ATATATATATATATATATATATATATATATATAATATGTCTTGCGATCGATTGGTACCAGCTTTGCGATCGATGAGCTCCTCTTCGCCAGTTATTGATTCTTCCATCATTAATTCCAGCGTTAAATACTTGTATCGCTGTCAGCTGTCACTCGTTTAAGTGTGCGTGTACACCGCTGAATTGAGTTGCTCTGCAGATTGTCACATACAGATATACACACACACATTCTTCGAAGTAACCCAAAGAGTTAAGTCCTTATTTCGGTTGTGATCTTAAGAGGTGCGGACGGAACGGAACTGTAGGAAGAATAGTGTGTGCGGCTGTAGCTCAGGAGGTAAGAGCAGTTGTCTGTTTACCTGAAGGTTGGTAATTCGATTCCAGGGTTCCCGTGACTACATGCTGAAGTGTCCTTGGGCAAGACACTGAATCCTATGACCCCAAAAATGTAAGTCGCTTTGGATAAAAGCGTCTGCTAAATGACTGTAATGTAGTGTAATGTGTTATTTGCACTGTAGTATAAAACTAGGGGAATAAAAAAAAGATATCCATCCAGCAATTTTTAAGTTTTCAATGCTTTGGCTTAAATGTTGCCATTTTGCACAGGGGGGCACTTGGACAGGTTATTGTCCCACTGCTTTTTGTCAATTCAAACGGATCAGGCAAAAACACCACACACATACAACTTCTGTTCGTATATTTTACGATTCCTCTTCGATAAATATTCAAAATGTTTTGTTTTTTTTTTGCTTTTAAGCACTGGATTTTTGCTTTTTTGCAAGTTACATCATTTAAACACTATGAGTTACGCCGTATATTCTGCCGCCAGGTAGTACACATTACCAGGATTAACCAAATGTAAGCAATAATAATCGATGTGTCTATACCCAGAGCCACAGCCTGTGACGTGGAGTTGTACCAAGTTGTACTGCGTTGGCCAATAGGAAAATTCGGCTGCAGTAGCCACTGCTCAGTTAGGTTAGTTACAGTTTAAATAACACTGGGTGTTCAAGTGCCTCCGTTCTTCTGCCCGCTTCGTTCCTCCTCCGCTCGGCTTGGCAGTTCAGTCCACACGCTGCCGAACCGAACACACACGAATTGGTCATGGATCAAAGATGATCCTTTGCACCATGAGCTACTTAGATATGCTTTGCTAGTTGGAATAACCACAGTGATGTTATTGCCAACATAGCTCAACTTCAGTAATGCCATCAGTGCTGATGTACTCAATGAGGCACGCATCACTCATTATAACAATAGCAAACAGAGTTGAAATGAAGCTAAAGACATGAAGAGGCATTAATTTCACAACCTTAATAAACTTACCTGTCAGCACAACCGCTTTGGTCTACGTTAGGATTACTGCCTCAGGTGATGTCAGTGTTTTTAAAGGAAAATGTCCTAGTGAGGTAACACAAATAAATACACACTTATATTTTTCCATTAGGTATGATATAGCAGGTAACTACAATATAGCACAGCCAGAAATACACTAATACATCTGTTTGGCTATGAACTATATACAGTGCAGTTTATAAATTACACTTCTTGAATGGTAGAGCTACACTCTGTGTGTGTGGCTGCAGCAGCAGCTCATCAGCTAAAAATGTGCCAAGTTAGCAAAAAAAAACAAAAAAAAAAAAAAAACACATGTTGACTTTCTTTTCTTATTTCTCTCAGGAATGATGAGGAAATAAAATCAAAGTGAGTCATTAGAGGGCAAAAAGGCAATCTCCTCTTCAATTACACTCAGCCAGGAGCTAATGGCAATGTCTGTGAGAGACAGAATTCACATAGTATTTATTTGCTTGTGGTTGTGTGTACACATGTGATTGTAGTATTCTGAACAAGAGAAAGCATACAGCTCTGCAATATACATTTGAAAACTGTGGCTTGCTGCAGATTTTCTGCTGTGGCAATGCATTCTGGTAATATTCTAAGATCCATAAGGGTGCACATCTACAAAATTCAAAATAATAAAGATTTTTCTTGTTACTGAATATTCTGTTATAGTATTAATAATTATCACTGCCAAGGAGGTTAAATTTTTGCCGGCGTTTGTTTGTGTACAAAATAACTGAAAGTTATGGATGAATTTTGATTCAATTTTCAGAGAATTTTGATCATGGGTATGTCAACAAATGATAAGATTTTGGTGGCGTTTTTGGAAGGGTTCTTCAACATTGTGAGATAGCTACTCATGTTATTGCACCTAACACATCCTATAGTTTCCCATTTACTTCATGTAGATAGTGGTTAACAAAGTTTTAAATCACATTTTATTGGTGTTTTCAGGAACCCTTTTAAAAAAGATTCTGTTTTAAAGGAACCCTAAAAGAAATATCTGTATCCTGATTCATTTAAACAAAATTGGATACAGAAAGACAAAACTAGGGGAATAAGTATGAATAACATTCATCATCACGTTCCTCAATTTGGGCATGCGACAAGACATTTATGGAAACAGGGCCAGTGCCAGGTAAAGAGAGGAGTGGATGACCCTGAACACAGGAGGAACACCAATATAAGTGTATAAAATAAAAAAAAAGACTTAAATATCTACTCCTCATTTTTTAAAAACATTTCCAAACAATATTCATTCATTTTCTTTTTAAATAAATGTGTTAATTGTAAAGAAACTTTATAAAGATGCTGTATATACACTACCAGTCAGTTTGGACACACTTTCCCATTAAATAATTATGGAAAGTGTTTCCAAACTCTTGGCTTGTAGTGTATAGTGTGCAGAAGGAATGTATTTACTGATTAAGCTTTTCATATTAAGGACAATTTCTTGAGTTTTAAAATCCCTGAACATGGTAAATTAATCCGGATCATGACTGTAGCTGCATGTAGTTTCAGATCTGCCGATATTTAAATACATTGAAATAAATACTTTTCCACACCCAAATGAAAATTATACTGCTGCAGTGTTTATGAAAAATTGATTATTTTCTAAAAGAAACTTTTGGAAATACCGTTTGGTGACAGTCAATTTAAGAATTAATCAAAATGTGTCCTCAGATGTGTCAAATATTTTAAATGTGTTAAATATCAATAGCTGAATCAGGAGCCAACAGAGACTCACATTTCCAGTAGCGGCTTCCACTCAGCATGCTTTATGTTTTCCCATTAGGCATGTCCCTAATTCAGCCTGCCTGCTTTCACTTGCACTCAGAGACTTCTCAACAGATGTGAATAACATTAATAAACACACGACCCTTAGGGTGTGTGAAACTGCATTGCCCTGTTTTGGGAATGACATAACTTTGTTACAGTAGTCGCGCTGTGATGAAAAAGCTCTTTTGTAACTCCTTTGTTAACTAAGTAGTTATTGTTGTTATAGGTTAAATTAATTTTTAGGGTTTGTTTTTGTGTTTTTTTCTTCACTTCAGCCATCAGATCGGTGTGAAGTCTGTCTGAAGTTTTATGGAAGAGTTTTCTTTGTAAGAGTTTTAGTTTGACTCTGCTCTGTGTGCATGGACAGGAAACCTGAGAGGGATGCACAGCAACACAACACACCCTGTTGGGATTTTTCCATATTTTCTAACCAACATTTTGATGTTTTTTTTTTTTTTTTTTTTGGGTTTGTTTTGTTTCCCCCCATATTACTGACTGAATATTTAGCTGAAGTGATCGATACTAGCTAACATGACAACATAATATCTTAAAAATGTAAGATAAATTTATTTGTATAGCACAATTCAACACAGGGCGATTCAAAGTGCTTTACAGAGCATTAAAACAGTGAAAAGTGAAAGATCTATTTCTAATTGTGGCATTTATGTCATATGCTAAGATGAGTGATGCTGGGAAAATGGAAAACAAAACTGTAATTGGGAAAATGGCGTCTGTAGGTTGTAGAAGCTCACCAGGTGCTGCAGCTTTGCCTCTTTTCCATCAAACTAGCAGACTGCTTGATAATTACACTATGATTGTAAACAATGTTCTGAGATTTACCCATGAAACTCCCACTCTGCGGGATCCCTTTCTCTCTGTGTGCTGACCAGCATATTTACACAGCTGTGGGGAAACTGGCTGGTCGCTTGTGAGCGCTCCTCTCTCCTTGCTGCTACATCAAAAGCTGCAGTTGATTTCATTTTGCTAGAGCATCATATATTTCAATATACTAGATGAAGTGAGGGCATCGATCTGACCTGTGCAGCGTGGTTTGAGAGTGACCATCGATGGGGGATGCACTGCGTTTTTATGCGCTGTGCTCCTGCTGGTGGGGGGGTCATGTTAACCCAGCCCTGTGGATTGTGCTGTATAAACTACACCTGAGTAGACAAATGTAACAATTGGACTTGTTGCTGTGGTTACAACCACATCTATCAAACAGTGTAAATCTAAAATGTTTGATGATAAATCACGCAGTTGTCCTATGGAACCAGTAAACGAAGCCAAAGGGTATCTTCAGAGGACATTTAAACATTCGGAGCATTGCTTCAAAGACTCACCAGCTTGAACATCCATTAATTAAATCTTTGTATGTTACACAAACCTGTCTTTCTCTCACTACACCCTCATCTACTGTCAGTGTGCTGAGATGTAGGATATACAGGTGGGATAGAAATGCAGAGAAAGAGATTGGGCTTGATTTATGTCAGACAGATTTATTGACCCCCAAATGCGTTGTCCCTGTGTACATTTCATAAACAATTTGAATTTCCCTGAATCATTTATTTTTCAGTCATTTTACACCGGTCATTTTCATTTAATTTCTTTCATTACAATAATTGTATTTATACCACACTGCAAGCTAAAACAAGAGAAACATAAAAGCACAAAATTTCATCGGCTAATAAATACAATTAGATTAATTAGATACCTTTACAAATAAGCCAGAGAGCATAAATAAAACATATTTTAATTACCGGGTTGTTGACAGCCCATAACTACACCCTTGTAGCTAGAAAACTGATTAAAGCTCAAAACAAACAGTAGAAACCAGTCAGACGTAAACCATGTATAACGTTTAACATGAAAATCACTTACAGCATGTCAAAAATTACATTAAACAAAGTAGAAAGTCTCTACTTAACATACATTTTGTGGATGTCATGATTTTATATCTGCTTTAAATAATTTTTTTTACTCAGATATATGAAAATAGTTCAGTAGTTCTCTGTTGAGTCAAACGTATAGCATGATACCTGTTTGAAAACATCCTTCAAGTCAGGATTATACTGATCATTTAATTGATCAGTACATCAAACAAATAAATTAATTAAAATGAATAAAAGTAACGAGCGCAATATAACAGCATATGTGGACTTCACTGCTCGGGTTTTGGTGACATTTATCATCTGACATATTCAACTTAAAACTGATTATTCCACCACTCATAAAACTCTCTCATCAGGAGTTTCCAGAGGTTTAGATCATTAGTCTAATTAGTCGATTAAAAATGTTTTTGTTTATAGTTTAATATTTAATGTGAGCATCTTATTTCATTGTTCTCATGTTTCATTGTCGTATAAATATAGAATAGCATGGATGAGTGTTTTTTTATTCAGACTTTTACCTGATGCTGTATGTTGTGTCATCAATGTTAGTGAGATAATGATGATGCAGAGCTTGTTTTTTTTGTTTGTCTGCCTGTCTGCTGAGAGATGAAAGAACTATGATTAGTTCATGAATACTTTATCAAAGCATTAAAAGTACTCCCACAGAATACACAGATATGCAGCCTTTGATTGGCTCTCATGGTCTTTGTAGTTTTTTCCAGAGTGACAGTAATTGAACCAATTCCAGAAACATTTAAGACATAAACCTTCCAGTCACGAGGTTTTTAAACCTGCATGACAGGACAAAGCAAACCAACCCAATTCCTCCATATGAGATCCAGTCACTTCCAGCAAACATGGGCTTATTGTAAATTTTTCCCATATGTCACTTTGATCATTTTGATCCCCCACCATCCACCTACCATCCTGCACCTGACTGGATTCAGGTTAGGAAAAGCACCTTGGTGTCTTAGTGTTTTCATTTTTAATGGTGAACATGCTTTCAAAGAGCTTCACGTGTCTTTGACTTTTAGGAGAGTTAATTATCTGAGCTTATATGTAGGTTAGCTATAGAACCAGCAAACTGAGTAGTAAAATTATTAAATATAAATGCAACATTCTGCATATGGGAAGAAATTGTGTGCTTTGAATAAACACATATTTACTGACAAAATTCCAGAAAAACTATGAGTATTGTCAGACTAACCTATTTTGAGCATTTATAATCATAAATTCTCATACAGCTGGATTCATGTGGCTATACATGATTTTTTTTAATTTACCTTTTTATTGTCTTTTTAAAGTGCAGCAATAGTGTAGAGTTAAAAATTTAGAAGTGGAGTTTATTTTATTTTGTTTTTACTCCCTACAGAGTATGCCATCTTTGATCTTATTTTAATTTTCCACATCACAGGCTGCTTATCATCCTCTTTTTTCTCAAATCTTCTGTCTTTGTTCCTTTATTTCACATTTATCATTTCACCAAGTTTCATCCAAACCTGATCAGCAGGCATATTGTATGTGACAGTCAGAAAAATAAATTACAGACAAAGAAATGGAGGCCAAGACCATTAAAATACTTTCTTAACTTGACCTCTGACAAAATGTACCCATTAGTATTTTTTATTTGTTGGTTCTAGTTGAGATTTGGATGTGTGAGAATATATCAGGACTACAATGCCCACAATGTACCGTTAATTATTTGTTACTGGGTTTTTATTGCATTATTCACCATATAAACTGCAGGCAGCCCTGCAGATGCTGAAACGTCTCCCTGTGGCCTCCTTCTGAGCAGGTTGTACCTCAATAGCACATCACCATCCTGTCACCTCATATGAACCCTCACTCACACCTGGGGAGGGTTCTCATTATTAACAGGGAGGTTATAAATAAACAGGTAAACTGTAGGAGGCTCTCACCATCTTTTCCATGGTGGAAACAGACATCACCATGGTTACCGGTTCCCAAGATGTTTTTCTAGCCATTCAGTCATTTTATGTGTCTATCCTCTCCAACATATATGATATCCAAAGGCGAGTGTGTTTCCTAAAGGCAAAGTTTGGCCACAACAGGGAAAATGTAGCTGGTGTATGAATCTTCATTAATGGTTGGTAAGATATTTGGTGCCACAGCCTCATCATAGTTATGACTAAACATACATCTTACCTCCTTCAAGTAAAGTTCTTTGGGTGTCCTGAAAAGTGCTATATAAATCTAATCCGTTATCATTTCATTTGATTACTGATTAGACAATTGTTTTCCAAAATGTACATAATAAAGTTAATTATTATACTACATGTATGCACAATAAGATATAAAATATTGTGGGAAAATTTTATTTATTTCTCATATACTCTACTATGATATGTTCTTTTCAGCATGTTAAGTGTGAATTTCCCTGAGATCTTTGGCTTAATTAGGTTGAAAAGGCTCTTCTTGTGACCAAAAAAACAAGATTTCCGATGCAAGCAGCTGAAATGAACTTCAGGAAGTGGCAAGAATCAGATAAGGAGCTTGAGCATCTACAGGGACCTTGGGACTGGAGTTACTGATCCATCTCTGGATCTACAGGCTGATGAAGTATGGGCATCTGTTTAAGATGCTTTCTGGCCGCCTCCGGTTTTTTAAGCACGACCAGCTTGTGTAAGATTCAGGTGAAAAGTGTTCCTGGCCCAGGAACACTTCAGGGGCATCACTGGGGAGAGCAATAGGTGGGTTTCCCTACAGAACCTGTTGCCCTCGACCTGACTCAGGTAATTGGAGGACAATAGATAGATGGATGGGCTATTCCTTCTTACGGTCATAATTAGGAATGGCTTAGCTGTGCTAAGTATATCCCCGAACGTGGAGTGTCGGGTATATTATGGTTTCGCCCTAACTGCCGCCGGCAGATATCCTTCATGTGAACTCGAACAATTTTTATGAAAAGAACAACTCGAAGTGGATCAATCATACTTTTGTGTTGTGTGGCACAAAAATCAGGTTACTAGCAGAATAAAGCATTTCATTACAAATACATACCAAGCAAACATTTTACATCTATTATAGAAATGCTCAAATGAAAAGAGAATGGATTTCAAAACCAGAACAGCCTTAAGCTCAAAAGCCACTACAGACTCTGAGATCACCTAAAAATGTGGGCATTAAAAGTAT
Organism: Pseudomugil tenellus; assembly: GCA_037177515.1. Lineage (NCBI taxonomy): Eukaryota > Metazoa > Chordata > Actinopteri > Atheriniformes > Pseudomugilidae > Pseudomugil > Pseudomugil tenellus. Next base: position 21,218,729 of record JBAMHX010000001.1, read on the forward strand.
TCTGCACAAGTGATAGAAGAAAATCCGACAAACGCGAAAGGACGTTTTACTGTATTGTTTTAAACAGATTGTTTTAGTATAAAATGTTCTTGCATTTAGAAAATCACAAAAAAAATAAACTTAATTCAACATTGGATGCATCATCCAAACTGTAAAGGCAGAACTGGATGATTCAGTAACGTGAGGACACAGGGCTTATTATGTTGTCATGTTTTCATTTTTCCAATTTCCAACAAATGTTGTTTTGAGTCTTCAGATGTGGGCTTTGGTTTCTAAAACTGATAAGAAAATTAGAAGAAGAGATGATGGGGGGGGGGGGGGGTGTAAGAAAATAGAGGAATGAATCATAAAAGTTTTATATAGCTGTGTGTGTGTGTGTATTTGTAGAGTATTAAAGATGCAGAAAGCCTCCACCCACTGGGTCTGCAGATGTGACTTATGTGCAAGATTGTTAATCCCTGAAAGAAAAAGATCCTTTGTTTGCTTATGTACAAGACACAAAGAAACATATAGGGAGTACAGGCCTCTGGACTGATGAACATTACAGATCACAACAATAATGACAATGGAAAATACACCTCACTGTTTCTGTTTTTCTACCTTCATCACCCACCTCATCGTCATGTTTTAAATTAAATTGATATGAGCTTTATAACATGATGCATTATCCAGCTACAAGTAGCCATCAGGAGATCACCACCATCTTCAGTCATCGATGTAAGGCAGGATCAGTCCATACTTTTATATTTAAGCCAAATTCTGACCATATAAACTGAATGTTGCAGCTAAAATGAAGAATTTTCCTACCAGACATTTTTCTAGTTCCCCAATGTCAAATTTATGCGAGCTTGTGTGAGTAGTGGCCTCAGTGTCCTGTTCTTCTGACAGTGGTACCTGCTGTGGTCCTCTACTGCTATATCCCATCTGGTTTGAGGTTCAACTTAATGTGGATTCAGATGATATTCATCATACCTTGGTGCTAATGAGGGCTTATATGAGTTACAGATATCTTATTATCACCACAGTCACTGCTGTTCTCTCGGTGCTTTTACTTTTACACTCTTGAACCTCTTCTCTTTGAACCTCAGCGCTGGTTGTCACTGAAAATCCCAGTATCAGACCTTAAATACTTAAATCAACACATCTGGTAATAATCCACACAATGCTTGCAATGACTTAAATCCTCTTTCATCCTCATTCTGATGCTCTGTTTGAACTTTGGCAAGTTGTTTTCATCATCACCATTTGAGTAAATGAATTAAGGTGCTGCCATGTGATTGACCAATTAGCTATCTGTGCTAACAAACAATAGATCACTTGTAACTTATAAAGTATTAAGTATGAGTAAAACAGAAAAAAACAAGTTTTTCTCAAAGGTTTTATGGTGGAAAAGTTAAATTACTAATAAGCTTAGGCCACCTTCAGGTCTCAGTTTACTCTTGTTTATTACAGCTGAAAGTTTAAAATAAATAGTTTCAGTGAGTTTTGTTTCTGATGTGAAGATCAACAGGATGGGGAACATTTGTCTGTAGCTCCCCCCCTCTGTTCATGTTTACATCTTTCTCTGTCTTACAGACTGAATGCTGGCTGAATGCTAATGTCACCAAAGTAAAAAAAAAAAGTATTTCCACTTGCAGTATGGAGCTCAGAAAAATGCAAGTGCAAGACTATTTTAAGAACATAAAACTATACACAAACACGTTTATTTATCAGTACAATAACTTCACAACCAAAGCTCAGTGTTATTGTTGGCTTTTTGCTTTCATTTCTGTGTTCATTAGTTAGTTTCAGTGTGTTTATTTCTGGTTTTTGCCTCATCACTTCTTTTCTTTTCTAAACAACATCTTTGTTGTTCAAACCATGTCAGCTAGTTTACAGAAACAAAGCATTTTTGTGTCTTCTTGGGAATGATCTTGTTCCTGGTTTGCATCTCTTGAATTAAACAGACCACTCCATTATCTTGTGAAATGCTGTATTACATAAAAGCTACAGCAAGTCCACAGGATTAAGTATTTGTTATGATTCTCTAGACTTTTTCTGATGTCATGTGATTACAGTTTGTGAAGGCCTGGAATTTGTTTTCCTTTTGCAGTAAAGTGTGTATTTGGATGCTGTGAGTTTTTATTTATTGGTAGTGAGCTAGGACGCTCAATTTTAGATAGATTTTTTTTTTTTTTGCTTATTTGTTTTTATTTTTAGCTTTAAATAAATCTTTAGTTGGTATCATTCTCTGCTATGTCTTCAGCTTCATGTTTTTTTCTGGTTGCTTTGAGTTTATGTCTGCCCTTGTTTCACACCAGGTCTTCATTTAGAGATTGCCAGAACTGATCAACATCATCCCAGAAGTACATCTTCTGCCCACTTCCCTTTGTTTACTCTTTGTTATAGCCCTGAATGGAGTGTCGCCCCGCTGCTGCATATCTTTTGCATATGCATAGATATTATAGAGAGGATGAACTGATGCGATTTTGAGCGATTTATCATTTTCATGTTGGCCACTAGGGGACGCTCAAATCTGAAAACTGTTTTGGCTATATCTCTGAAACTATTCATCCCATTGACCTCAAATCAAGTGCAAACGAAATGTCATAACCTGAAGATGTGTCACATAATGATGTTATACCTGAATGTTTCTATATTTGTATATGGATACACCCACCTGCATTTGGGTCCCACTTAGTCTCCTCATAAGCACAGATTGTAACACAGAATAGACTCTCAATCGTAATGTTGTTTCCACTCAGTTATAAATTCAGGTATAAATTCCTGGTTCTAACCATCCGTGTCACTCCCAAAAAAGAACCTCAATATTTTAATCTCTGCTGCCTCCGGTTCTGTCTCTTTCCCTCAGGGTTTCACTCTCCAAATCACACAACATTGATGGTCTCACCACCATCTTGTGCACTTTTCCTTTCATTTGCACGGATAGTCTTTTATCCCTCATCATTCCTGACACCTTTATCGTCCCATTAAACCCTACATGTAGGCGTCCTTTCAACTCTTTTCCACCCTCTCTGCTGCTCAGGACTGTCCAGTACTTGACATCCTCCACCTGATTTAGCTCTACCGCCTGTAGCGTCACTGTTCTTTCAAATTGTAATGGACAGAATAGCTTAAACATGGATTTTCTGTTAGGTTTTGAGGTTTTTGCTGCAAAGAAAACACATCTTCAATCTAATCTTCATTGGTTACTTCAGCAGCATTTTAAAGTACAGTCTTCAGATTTGTCAATTATTTTCCTTTCCTCGAATTTCAGTTCCTCAAGTAAACAGTATTTTAGTTTCTCATATACTATCATTGATTTTGATTGCTGAAAGATAACTTTTTTATTTAATTGATTAAAAACATTACAGGTATGTCTTTCATATAAAAAAAAGAAAACTTTATTAGTTTCCTTTTAAAGACATAATGTTTCTGTGTAAATATAACCTGGTGGTAAATTTACAGAATCTAAGTGCCTGCATCTCACAGCATGTCATGCTTCACCTGAGTGCCGTGGGGGTTTAGCAGGTGCCAGATATGTTTAAGTATGTTCAGAACAGATGATAAAAGGTATTGTTTGCTCCCCGAAGCAATTTAACAAGTAATCACTCTCCCTTTTGTCTCCACTTTTTAATTTTTTTCACCTCCTCTCTGTCTCCTTAAGGTCACATGTAATTGTTTCACCATCAGTGACGGGGAGCTGCAAGAGATTGGAGTTGGGCTGTATCCAAGGTAACACACCAATATGTACACGTCAACACACAAACATGCAAACTAGAGGCAAATTAAAAATTTCACAAATGTTAAATGCTTCATTAATATGAACTGAGTTCATAGTGTAGTAAAAAAAAATATGCAGTAAAAATAATCCCAGCTGAGAGATACAGTACTGCACCATCAGCACGCTTTCAAAGCCCCCCCACCCCCGAGGTACTCAATCTTCCTGTCAATTATTTGATGTACAAAGAAGAATGGAAGAAAAAGGATGAACGTTTGTTTTGTGAGGCAAAAATGTTGAAAATGATTGACGGAATGTTTAGCTGCTTTTTTTAAGTGTGCTGAGAAATGTTGGATTTGACTCCAGAGGTTGTGGGATGGATGGATGGATGGATGGATGGATGGATGGATGGATGGATGGATGGA
>JBAMHX010000001.1:21225610-21246552 GCA_037177515.1 Pseudomugil tenellus
TATTGTGACAAACCCTCCAGTGTTTTTGCAGATGGCTGAACTTCTGTCTATTCTTATTTTCAGACAGATTGCCTCTGTGAGGTCCTCTTTCTATACCCAGCCATCTCACTGATCTATTAACAGTTAACCCATTTGCAATTTGTTCCTCCAGATGTTAATAGTTCCACTTTCTTTCACAGCCTTTGCTTCTTCATTTTCTTTAATCATTTTTATTTATTGGATAGGGATAATTGCACATTTATGAACATTTGTTGTCAACAAATGTAAATATGCCAGATTATAACTACAAAGCTATTTTACATTCGTAGTCTCTAGGCAGGTAACAAGAACAATAAAAAGGATACAAATATAACGATAAAACCACCCAAAACATTTTTAAGTAAATTACAAGGGATGGTTAATGGTCACACCACCCGGACTCTCCAGCCGGACTTTTCTTAGATGTATAGGGTAGGGTATTGAAGTTGGATTTCCATTTTTCATACAAAAGAAATGGTCTCATTTTACAATATCTTCCATTTCTTGTTTTGAATAAAATGCTTTTTAGATTATTACACCATTATGTTTTTATTAATGTTGTTTACAACATTCAAAAATTTTTTTAAAAAAAAATTGGGATTGAGTTTGTTTAACGATGAGATTACCGAGAGTTAGACAGATGCAGTACAGGATGTATGTGAAGGTGCAACATTTTAGCTTCTTAAGTAAAATGGAATATAAAATACCTCATTTATCCCAGAGGGAAATTGCAAAGTTGTTGTAACTTTTATTTTTAAAACAAAAAATATAATACCAATCATTAATTTAAAAGTGGAATCATCATATCAAAATAAAATTAAATCTTATCATTGAAAGCTCTTTGAGGTTTCGAATGCATAAAATGTACAAACTTAAAATCCAAGCTTTTTTGTACTAATAGAAGTAAAGACATGGTTTTGTTCCTAACCAGGACAAAGCAACCATGTTTAAATCCCTACTAGGGCTGCGCAATTCTGGGTAATATGAGAATTACGATTTTTTTTTTTGCCAAAAATTGAGATCACAATTCTCTCACGATTTTTTTCCAGTATAAATATTTATTGCACAAGTCACTGGCACATCAACTTCGCAACAGCTGACACTAAAAATAAAAACAATAAATGTCACTTTTCTCTTCTTTTACCTACATAACGTTTGAATAATTTTCCGCTGTTCAGTAGTTGAGAGAAAGAGGCATGTAGATGATGTCCCTGATCAAAATGCGTAAGAATTGTGGTCTGTTTCTCTTTTTTTAAAAAAAATAATGTCATTTGGAAATTAGATTGCATACAAGTGTGAATTGAGATTGCGATTTTTTAATGATTAATTGTGCAGCCCTAATCCCTACTGATGCTGTTGGTAGATGCGTGAACTGCAGTCAGCAACCAGTTGCTCACATGCATTCCTGCATCAGCACCAGCCTGACTGAAGACGGCATTTTGCTCATCAGTGTGGGAGATGTTTTTGTCCTAAAAGATGTTATCATTCCATTGTTATCATTATCAGTCTTTTTCATCTAGAATTTTTTCTTGATGTTTACCTTATTGCATTTTATATTTTATTGTTAAGCCAGACACAATAAACATTATAAAACTTTTTTCCTCTTAGTGGGTTTGTTGTAGATGGCAGATGAGTCTAACAACAGTGTTGCTGATGAGAGGCACCGAGGCATCATGAGTCACTTCCATAAATATCAATGAATGAGTGATTAATTAACCTAAAATTCTTAAAATTTTTCTATAATCTATCATTAACCAGAGGGGCAACAACCTCTTCAGCGTTTTTAAATGCTTTCTTTATTCATGTCATTGGGTTGAAGCAGGTATGATTACCATCGTCTGCATTGTAATTTATCTAAACCCTTTGCGAGTTTGGTTCAACTGCTGATGTTAAAAGATGTTCACTGTAACACAAACACGACACTGTTTAACATTTTCTCTCAGGAAATCTCAGTTGGACAGTAGTTTAGTGAAGTTTGTACCCTATTCCTCCATCCTGCATTGCAAACCAACAGTTATTTCCACAGGTACTATTAATGTGAGACATGGTTAGTAAATTAACCTAATTAGCATGCTAATGAGCTTCTCTTCATCAGATAAAGGAATCGTTTCGAGAACTTGATGTCTAGTTGATATTCAGTCTGCAACTCCTCCACTGTAGAGGAAAGCCAGAGGGGTTACTGGTGGTTTTACAAAGGCTGAACACACATTTTTTTTCTCATGGCCCATTGTTTTGCTGAATATGATCAACGATAGCTGCAGTAATGAAGGAGGCTGTAAAAACACACAAACCTCTTATTTTTTGCCAGCCATGCATACAGTAGCATTAAATGTATTTTAATGCAGGTGGGAGGTCATTATTATCCTTATCATGAGAAACATGCATATGACCAGACTTGTGGATTACTGAAATACTGTTTGCAGCTATTCACTTAGTGTTAGATGTTTGGTAATTGAGTATTTTAGTGTAGAATAACAAATGTATCTGGGATATTTTCCACCCTCCCTGCAAAAAACATGTTGATTCATCATTATAATGAAACTAAACATGTCTTTGTGTTTGCAGTGCAATAAGTCAATGTTGTGTCAGTGTAGTGCTGTATTACTAATTAGATCAAACATGATCTGGTGTAAGTTATACACTATAAATTTAGTTAAAAAGAGTGAGATTAAAACATTATTGGCTCTCTCCTTTCCTCAGATTATCTCCATTAGTTAACCCACTTAATGACATTTTCTTTGTGTTAATACATTCTGATCCAACAGTGCCAGTAGAGGACACATCATTCCTTACAATCTGTGGCAGAAATTATGAAATAATACATGTGTCTGTGGGGTTTCATTAAACCTTCAGTTTGTGACACTGGTCATGTTAAACCAAAGGGGAGGGATGTGTGAATTCTCATTATAAGAATTAATAATTGGCAACTAGGACTGTGCCGATTCTGGGTGGATGCAAAAACAGCAATTTGGCAGATGGCCAGAGGCCAGTCCTGTCTGTTTTTACCATCACAAATTCAGCACAACCAGATCACAACAGATTAAAATCTGCACTGCCGTCAGCCAGTACTTTTTTAAACAGATTGCAGTGAACACGCTCATTACCAGTAAATACAGATGTTCTGCTGATGTGTCTGGGTTTTTCAGTGAAAAGGCAAAATCAGAAAAAAGTGCCCTAAATTTTCTCATAATGCATAAAACCTCTCTTCTGTTTTCTTTGCCAGTATATTTTCTGTAATGCACAATCACTATGAGAATAGAAAATTCATTCATTTATTTTATATAGCACAATAAAGGGTCGCAGGGGGGTGCAGCCTATTCCAGCAATTAGGAGGTGAGAGGCAGGGTACACCCTGGACAGGTCACCAGTCCATCACCGTGCCAACACAAAAAGACAAACCATCACTTACACTCATTCCTAGTGGCAATCTAGAACAATTAACATGTGTTTGGAAAGTAGGAGGAAGCAGACGAAACCTGTGCATGCAGGAGAACATGCAGACATTGCCATCGTTTCAACCTCCCATCAGTCGAGGCTCGAAACAACAACAACCTTTTGCTGTGAAGCCTCAGTGCTAACCACTACTCCACCGTGCAGCCCATATAAAGATAGTTTATGTTAATCATATTTATTTGTATTAAGAAAGCCAGAAAAATAGTAAAAGGAGAGCAAATATGTTATTAGAAAGTGTGTGTGTGTGCATGTAGGAGGAGATATACAGTATTTGTTCATAGAACTGCATTGCAATGCGGTGATACAGCACTTTGCAAAAGAGACGTAGATGCACCAAACCTTCCTGTCATATTAAACATGCTGGGGACCTTACATGGGATGAGCTATTCATGTTTTGTGTCTTCTACCATAAATATTTTGCCATGTGAAGATCTCCACAAGCATTTATTGGCTCAGTTGGGGGGAGACTGTTCTTTTCCAAACGTTGGGAAAGTTAAATGTGTTGTGCTTTGTTTCTTCTCATAAGATGTAAAGCACATAATAAAATGGATGTTTAAATGCTCTGTGATAGTATTTAAGTGGGCTTTGTGTCTGAAGGTAACATCAACAGGATGAAATATTCTCCTGCAGAACGTAACATTATGACATAATCTTTGCTTTTCACCATGGCTGTCAGGAATGTTTTGGCACGTCACTGTATGCACAAAAGAACTGTCTTTGCATCTTACTCACCATCTTCCTGTTTTTTCTTGTCTTCTGTATATTTTACCTCCACTCTTCCACGTGCCTCCCTCTGGTCCTTTTTTACTTCTCCTCTGCTCTCAGTTTATCTCTGTTAAACCACGACTGCAGGCCAAACTGTGTGATGGTGTTTGAGGGAACAAAACTGCAGCTCCGTGCTGTGCAGGATATCAACCCTGATGAGGAGGTATGAGGAAAAAATGCATTCTGTTTTCTTACAGAATTAACAACATGTAACATGAGTCTGTTTTTATGGGTTCTTAGTACTGTGCGTGCTTTTATGACCGCACTCTTTATGAACAATATTTATTAAATGTTCATTTTGCTGATTATAATTGTTCCAGACAATGATTTCAGCAGTTTTTAATAATGAATAATCTAACAGTTATAACCATTTCTGCAATAAACTGAATTGTTTTATTTTAGTAATAATATACTTTGATGGATGAACAATGCACTTAATGGCATTAAATGCTTATTAAAGCCCGTAGCCAAGTGAAATATCACATTACCGCATGCAGGATGACAGCTCCTAACTTTGCAGTGTTTTCTCCATTTTTCCATCATCCTTCATCATCCCTTGCGACTTTATGTAATGAGATGCATTGTGACTGTATGTAATGAGATGCAACCATGCCATCTGGACTAAACCACACTTATACACCCACACGCATTCGAGCTACGGAATAATTTTCTTCAAACTCAGTTTACTCTCATTCATTTTCGATTTTTTTTTTAATCTGTAAAACTGAACTTCAATATACCATTGTACACCCAACATCCAGCAATGATGTGCAGTAAATATAAATAAAATGTAAGGAAATGTTAATATATTATGTTAGTATTATGTTAATTCTTTGTTCTTTCCTGTCTGTGTCCAGTTAACTATAAGTTACATTGAGACATTGTCCCTGACTGGAGATAGACGGAGACAGCTGGAAGAGCAGTACCATTTTACCTGCCACTGTCATCGATGCGAGTCCCAGGAAGAGGTCAGACTCAGAAATATTATGTTTGTACTTAATGCATAAATGCACTTAATGATCCAAAATAATACATTAGTCAAGTTACAGTGGTTGAATAAGGGTCCTGTGGAAGCATGACATTCAGGTGTAGCAGTCAAAACATCTTCTCTTTTTTTGTTCTTCATGTTCATGTGATAGTTAAATGACTTTCATTGTGTAGATATTGCTGTAAATGCTTCTTTGAAAGCCCCTTTTTCACTCTGCATGTGTGAGAATATTTGGCTCATGTACATCGAGGATGAAATGACGAAGCAGGTGCAATTATGTGCCTGTGTGGTTGTACCAGTGTAGATACAACAAGTCCAATTCCAATGAAGGTGAGATGTTGTGTAAAGCCAGTAACGTTTATTCAACTGAATACATCACAAAGACAATATATTTACTATTCAAACTAAAAAACTTTGGCTTTTTTTAATGCAGATATTATTTCATTTTGAATTTGATGTCTGTTCTACTTAACAAAGTATATAAGAGGTTTTCTGGGAAGATGTTACATCTCTTTGAAATGGTATAATAAAAGAAAGGAATACTATGACCTTAGGATCAGTCAGAATTTCTTTGTTATTCTTAAAAACACTAAATTTGGGAGGAAGGTCACAATTTCTTCTTAAACATTCATGCTGTACACCTCTTTGCAAAAATACACTTTATTTAAGCGTTGGAAAAAAATGTGAATTTTACTAGTTTATTTCCGTTTTAAACAACATGTCTACTACATTGAAATTGAGGTTGTATGTCGTGCACAGTCAGTTTGTTGGGCTGTGGTCATGAAGTTATTCTAGTACACATCCCAGCAGAAAACTCCAGTTTTCTGGCTAAAACTCCCCTCGTAATTCTGATGTTAGACTCAGTGTTACTGCGTTTTTGCTCTGCTAATTCATGCTGTCGGGTTTCAGACATTTCTGCCCATGAACCTTGCCAAATCGTTTTACTTTAAAATATGTAAAAAAATTGCTTAAGTTTAAACGCATCCATACCGGCACCTTCTCACTACTTCTCTGTCTTTCTCACAGACAAGCACACACACTTTCACGCTTACTCATGTTATGCTGCTCAGACAGCATGTCGGTGCATAGCATGTTCTAGTGTACCCTCACCTGTCCTCATCCTCCGTTTCCCTCCTTTACTCTGACATTCTTTCTTATCTCCTGCTGTCCTCCTCTTCCTCTCTGTCACTCTGTCACGCTCCACCTCTTCACACCCTCCCTCTGTCTGTCTGACCACCTACTGAAAAATGAGAAAAATGATCTTGTCTTTCAGCTGCAGTTTTCTTTTCCATCCATCTCAACTCGCTCCATCTTCCTTCTCCAGTGTAACACTGTTTATGTTCCGGTCCTTCTCTTTTCTTCTCTTCACTTCTCTCATTGTTTTTTCTTTCTCTGCTTTCACTTCTGCCTCTTCTACAACGCAGCAACACAAATACACGAGTTTCTGCTTCGCAGTCTTTGGGAGATTATAGTTCTTAGTTAAATTGAGTTAATTCCCCTAAACTTTGTGCACAAACACACACTTTGTGTTATTCTTTCTTGCTTCATATTCATGTGATGAAGAAATGATGCAGGAGTATGACCTAAAGTTGTCATGACAACAGATGACCATTGACATCAAATCTGGTAGATGTTATGTCTTATGTGCTTGTGTAAAGGTGCACATCCAATTTAATTTACATTATTTTACAGAATCTTCCTCAGTCACGCACAAAATGTGTTTTCACCTTTTACTTTTCTATTTTCTGCTCTGAACGTCTTTATAAACATTAAATATGCTAATAAGTTTGTTTATGCTGATATCTCTTTAGTCACTTGTCTTAACTCTCCTCTTTAACCAGGATGGACTCATGCTCTCCGGAGACAAAACAACATGGTGTCAGCTGAAAGATGCTATTCCAACACTGGAAGGACTAAAAGCAGAGTCCAGAATCCTTTACCACCATTGTTCACTTCAGCAAAACCAAACCAAAGATTTATCCACTTTTGACAAATGATTTTTCTAATGTTTTATTAGTTTAATTACTGTGAAATAATTTAGTGCTCCAAAACATGTTTGGATCAAATCAAATTTCATTTATAAAAAAAACTTTTGATGTAAAAAGCAACACAAAGAGCTTTTCATTATAAAAAAAAAACATCAGTATTAAAATAAGATAAAGATAAAATGAGCCTTTACACATGAATATATATATACTTAGCAACTAAAAACACACAGATCTGATGCTGGTGTCTTTCACACACAATCACACACTCCCCTGCTCCTTCTTCCTCCTTCCATATTCTACATAAACTCACTGCTTCTTCACTAAAATTATTAATACAGATAAAGATCTGGCTTGATGCTATGTTTGAGTGATCTGGTGATTTGGTGATAGGAGGCAACCCACCCAACCCACCAAGTGTGCCTCCACGGGAACCCCCCAGATCAGGACAGGTTGGGGTCCATGCCAAAGCAATAGAGCTGCATGCAGAACCCCCTGCCACCCAGACAAAGGTGATCATTACAACAACAACCCTGCAGTCTGAGCACGCAAAGCTGCTAGTCTGGAGGGTCCCCATGAGGAAGACACTGGAGTTAAAAATGTAACAACAAAATAAAAGAAAATAGTGAAAGTCTACGGAAGCCAACAGCAGTCGTGCTCGCATGTTGTTTTCCCGTGATAATGGGATCATTTATCTCGGAAATAATTGTGTGAGTTTCGTGAGATAAAAGCTAATTATTTAAAGGTCGTGGCAAGGCTGGAGCTGTTCATAGCCCATCAAAACAACACAGAGAGAAACAATTTATCTGACTCCCTTTGTAAGGATATAGACTCAAATCTTTACAAAGATGCAGGTGTTTAGACTCGGAGGAAGTTTGGAAAGGAAGCACATACTGCAGACAGAAACCATTTGTTGTTCATACGAATCTTAAAACTAACACATTAATAAACTGCAGTGGATTTTTTAAGTGTTTGCTGTGTACTGGGAGAAGAGCTGGTTTCCAGTCTGCAGCAATTAAGGACCTGTACGCTTTGGATGCACCAGTCTGGTGCAGAAACAGCACCAAAGAGCTGTCAGTGTTCCAGGAGGGTGGTGGGGGATGGACTGTCCTTCAATATGGATGAGAGCTTAGTCATTATCATGTCTTCATCAGCTTGGCTTGATTGTAGCGAGACATCCCAAAAAGCTTGTCCTGCAGTGTCTCAGTCCAGTCAAACCAGTCAGGTGTATTGTTAACTGATCAATAAACCTGATTTTAATTTTATCAGGTCTGAAAAAGACTGAAATTGTGATGTGTATTGTTATACATTTATGTTATACATGTAGACAATGACTGTAGCTCCTCCCCCAGTTGTTATGGGTCATTGTTGGACAATGAAACCAGATGTAACACAGTAACTACTCACAGAACTTATCTTAATTAAGTCGTTATATCAAGAAAACAACATTTGTTTTCTCAAGAAAACAAAATAAGCTATCTAATTATGAGAAAACGGTCTTCCATATCTTGTTAAATTAACTAGTTTTCTCCAGATAACGATCAATGAAAAAATAATTGTCAAGCACGATTGCTGTGGGCTTCTGTAGAGGTTTCACCATAAGTTTGAGTACTGGTTCCCAACAAAGCATACTCACTCTCTGTATAAAAAAATCACGTGGGGTTACACGAAACTCATCCTTCCACATCACCAACAGTCTATGGTCGGCATTTCTTGGTTTTTTACATACGCCAAGGAGGTTATGTTTTTGCCAGTGTTGGACATGTAAAACACAAAAATTGATCTAAAGACATGTAATGAGCACCAAATTATAGCTGAGTTCATGGCAAATCAGAAGTATGTCAATGTTTTTCACGTATCTTCAATAGTTACATTAGCAGAAAGCTGTTTACACTTAATAACTTTTCAACTAATATTAATGATAACAACTTCATAGCAAAGCCTAAGGCTATGTTTTCATGGTCAACTAATAGAGTAGATAAAATCAATATAGGACTGTTCTTTTATTGGAAACCATTGTAAGGGGGACCAGTCGTGCTTGGCAGAGGTCTGCGCTCTCCGAGTGCTTTTCTAGTTTCTTCAATCAAATTGATGTAAAGTTCTCATAAAAACCTCAGGTTCCCCCTTCAAGTTTGTACTTTTAATATTGTGTAGCTATGCATTATGAATGTCACTTTTCCTTAACTCATCTTACAGATTGGCAAGAACTCTTAGACACATGTTGTCTCCTGCTAACAAATGTTGGTGGGGAAGTTCCTGATGAAAATCTTTACAAGCTCAGGATTACAGACATGGCTTTAGACGCTTCAATTAACTTGGGAGACTGGAAAGAGGCTTTAAAATATGGGATGAAGACACTTGGACTATACAGGTGAGTCATTTTGGGGAGTTTCCTACCAATATTGTTTCAGTCAAAGTAATGGCTGATTTTGATTATTTCATTTTCAATAAATTTTTATTTATTGTTACTTTTGTAAGTTTCAAGTGATTTCAGTGAGAATTGTGGGTTTTTCCTTCTTTAACGGAGGGGTACCAACAATTTTGTCCACGTGTGTATGTTGTGCTTGGAGCTCCGTTTATTATCAAGGTTTCCAGCTTAAATTATAAACCATGTTTTTAGCTGTATTAAAAAAATGTCTTAATGCCAGCTTCCATTTGTAGATCCAGTTTCAGACAGCACATAGAAAACCTGTTTGCTGCATGTTCGTAAATGCCGGTCTGCATTTAGAAACAATGATTGCTGTTACAGAGTGGTTTTTATTTTTTTACGCCATTGATTGATTTTTAATCAATGATTTTTTGGCATAATTATTATAATAGGGAAATTTGGATGCAGGCTTCGGGAGTCAATCTCATGACTCATCCGGTGATATATATAAAAAAACATTTTTCAATAGTGGCCTGCAAACTGGACACATCAGATTTTCAGACCTTTGATGCTTGAAGACTCCATCTATGCCTTTTCACGTGTAATGGCCTTTTTTCCTGTCAAGCACGAGGAGACTGGTTTCTTAGATTGAGAAAAATATAAATGTAATAATGAAGAATAAAAGAGGTTGAACATATATTAAACTTTAAAACATGGAGTGAGACAATGAAAGAAAGACATACAGACAAGGTACAAGGTTATAACCATGGGAGAATCCCTTCAGAGGTCTGTTGTCAGACAGAAGTCCGAAGCAATTCTGCCCGGTCACTTAGAGACACCTTCGTTTAAGCACTTTGGTTGTGTGCGTCAATCTGGAGCCAGTTTTCTATGTTTTGACAGATAAAAACGGACGCTGGCCTTGCAGATGGTTTGCTAAGGTCAGAATGACATCAGTTTAAGAGACCTTTCAACTACACATTAATTAAGAGCAAGATAATTAAGACAATATCTGAAATTTCCTCAACACATGCATTCTCGTTTTTTTTGTGTTTGAAAAGCTAAGTTTTAACTCCTGGCACTTTAAAAATAGATAAACAAGGTTAGATATACTTTATATAGGCTGTGCCTTTGATTACAGGATGTAAAATTATGGACTGTACATAAAACATTTTTTCTTTTGTTTGCTTGTTTAAATGTTTGTGGATTTTGTGTTTTTAATCGTAGGTCTTTTTATATGCACTAAAATATAAAAAGAGACAATATGATACACATGAAGGGAAACACTTTTAAAGGTCCCATATTTTGCCATATTTGCTGTTTCATTGTCTATCCTATGCACATCTATGACAATATGATGCATTTTGCAACATACACCATACTATAGTTTTGCCATACCACATATGTGTTACTGCGAGGTTCATACCTGCAACTGTGAATGCCTTGCTCTGCTTTTGTCCTTCCCACTCTTTGCTTCTAACACACATCAGCCCCACCCACACTGAGCAGCCAAAGAGGCGACACGTGTAGTCGGCGTGACAAATTAAACTACTTCCGGTTTTAAGGTACAATTAACACTACTAGAGGGTTAAAAGCTCATTAAAGTCCATGTTGCATATTATGGCCCCTTTAAAGCAACAGGTGACCTCATTCCATTCAGATCATTTAGTGCAGAGGAGCCTAAATCCAGTCTTCAAGATCTACCATCCTGCAACTTTAGCTGAATTCTCTCTTCTGCACGTCATCCAGCCCTGCAGTGGTCTGATAGTGAGACGTTTATTTAATTTGATGGTTTGATTTGCTTTATTAGACAAGGGTTGCATCTAAAAGTTGCATCTCGAGGGGACCCTTGCTTTGGTGGTATTATGATTATTGTTTCAGTTACACTGAAGACTTTGCTGCTGTAACTGAGACTGATTTACCTTTTAGCTTTAATCCTAAATGATAAGCGTAGTGAAGACTGAAGTTTGTACTGCATGGTAATTATAAAAAACTGGGTTTCCTCAGTGTGGGGAAAGGTTTGTTGCAGTATTTCAGTAATAAAAACTCACATACTGTAATTGCAATACTAAATAAATTTAGTATAATAGGCATCAAATATCCATCTGACAGCCTCATACCCACACCACTTGACCAATCATAATTAAGACTGATCAAATTTGTCCTCTGCTTGAGTCCTTCATGTATTTCTGAATCACATATTGTAAAATGTAAATATAGCAAATATTTTTTCTGTTACAAACATGTGGATTTGACTAAGATAATAAATTATGACAGCTACAATAAAACAACTTATTCATGTAACTGTACTCTGGTCTGATATGATGGCTCAGATTGAACAGCATCTCATTCTGTTGCATTGGCTTCTTTTCTCATATCGTTTCCTTGTATCATGTCGTAACATCACAAGTGGAAAGTAGACCTAAGGGACGTAAGAAACCAGAAGAGAGGCAGACATAAAAGTCCAAATCTATAAGATTTGTTTAGTTAAAAGACAGATTTTTAGTTGAAAAAGAAAATGTGGAATTGTTGGCAAAATAAAAACAATAGAAGATAAATCTGAACAAAGTATAGAAATCTACAAATATACTAAATGTAATTACCAAAAAAAGGAATTTCCCCTGGTAAAGGCTGAATCTTACCAAAGCAAAACCTGATATAGAAGGAATTTAAATAAGAGCAAAAATGATCAAATTTATGTCTTGTGCGAGATTAAATAACATCACAGTGTTTGCTTTGGGATGTTCAAACCTCCCGTCTTCTACAGTGCAGTTAGCTCAGTCTCAGTATTATACTTCTCATTCACTTTTCTGTGCGAGTGTGTGTACACATGCATGAATGAGTGTGTGTGTGCACGTAAGAGAGAAACAAATTGATTTTGTGCGAAGGGCACAGCTCTGGTGGCACAGCCGTGTTCTCTCACATCAGCAACAACATAACCGCAGGAGAGAAACCACAGCACAGCTTATAAATTAATAACCAGACTGTGGGCCCCAGAAAGAAAGAATGATGGTGATAAGAATTATGAGATGGAGAGATCTAAGATTGAAAAAAATAAATAAAACTGTAAAAAAAAAAAAAAAAAGCATCTTAAGGAAGAAAGAAATGAGCAAAATGAAGGATGGTTGGCAGCGATTGGGCCTTTGAGCTGAACTTCATTCTTACTGCGGTTCTTTTTAAGGCTCGCCAGCATTTTCTACTCCATATGGTTCAAGTTTATTTGACATTGTTTTTTAATATATTCATTTATATGCTGAAATGCAGCAGCCTTGGCTCAGTCAGTGGCCTTTCAGTGTGGAGTTTGCATGTTTTCCCCGTGTTAGCGTGGGTTCTCTCTGGGTACACCGGCTCCCTCCCACTATCCAAAAACATGCATGTTAGGTTGATTGGTTATTCTAAATCAGGGGTCCCAAACCTTTTTTGCACCACGGACCAGTATGATGCGGACATTTCTTTTTCACAGTCCGGGCAGCATGTGGCAGCTCCAGCTGAATGAAGCCAGCGAGGGGGTGGGGGGTATTCATCTGCGGCCACAGGTAAACTATTTATAGGCTTGGTGAGCTGCGAAAACAAAAACCCCGCCGTCTTAATGAAAATAAAAGTAGACAGGCATATTAGTATGTCAAGAGACACAGGCCAAAGTTAATTCGGCCAGAATGCAGTAGTTTATTAATTATTTCTGTGGCCAGGTACCAAATGAGCCCTGGACCGGTGACGGTCACCGGCTTAGCGTTTGGGGACCACTGCTCTAAATCATCCTTAGGAGTGTTTGCGAGTGTGCCTGGTTGTTTGCATGCTTTTTTGTCTCTCTGTGTCGCCCTGTGATGGACTGGCGACCTGTCCAGGGTGTATCCTGCCTCTGGCCCGATAACTGCTAGGATAGGCTCCAGATACCGCAACCCTAAATTTGGATGAAGTGCAAATGGATGGATGTTGAAGGTATTTATTTCTTAAAAGGTGTTTTTTTTTATTTGTCTCTAAACAAAAACCACAAATATTTTTAAAACATTTGTGCTTTTGAAACACAAAAATCTTTTTTGCAGTGGAATAGTAAAGTTCTGATTTATTTATGCCATTTTCAATGATTATTTAAAATACCTTGAGAATAACCTTATGTGTTAGCACTTAATTATACATTTTATTATGATTATTTTACTGTGTTTATTTAACAATAAAATTCTAGTACTTTTTGTTGGTTGTACAATAACTTAGTTTTTTTTATTTTATACATAAATGATTTGTATATTGTGTCTTATATGTCTCTACTATGTTGTCTTTGGTTTTCTGACTTTCTGGATGATAATAACTTTGTTACCAGAGTAAATGTAACAATTTATTAGTAAAAATCAAATCAAAAGCAATGAACGATGCCACACCAGATATAATCTGAGATGTGAGCGTTCTGAAATCATCTACCACATGCAAAGTGTAAAACAGAGGTCAGAAAGGTTTCATGTGTTTGTACCAGCTCTGTAGCAACAGTCCCACACAAGTAGATCAGGAAGTTACCATTCCATTATTTTTGTTGTATTTTATTAATAAATGTAAATCAAGCACTTGGAGAGGAAAAGAAAGTTTTGCTCTAAAGATCAAACTTAAAAAATGTATAACTGTAAAAAAGGATTTGGGTGGAACTTACGATATTTTTCAAGCTCTTTTGAGGTTAATAGAAGATTTCATATGAATAAAATCTATAAGGGCAACCCGCAAGGGGAAGGAGAATCTGGTGTGGAATAACCTAAATGAAAAATGGATGCGGAGCAGAAAGGTGCAGGCTGAAGACAACCTGAGAGAGCGAGGAGGAAGGGAAGAGGGTTGGCACAAAGAAGTGATACAAGAATCACAAGCAAACAGAGAAACGCAGCAGAGGGAAAACAGATGGGATGTACTTAGCTTTACACTGGCAGGAGAGAAGACAACAATGAAAGAAAAATAAATAAGAGAAGGGAGTTAAGAAAAAAAGAGGGAGAGTGGGAGGAAGATCCTCCATATTCATTTCCTATCTTCCTCTGGGCTCTTCACAGGCAGGGAGGAAAGATAGCTGCAGGAGTTCTCCATGTCTTTTTCTCCCATCCTTCCCCTCATTCTGCATTCTTTTCTTCTTTGAGTCTCTCTGCAGGTCCTCTCTCGGTGTCTATTCAGTTTATGATGTGGAGGGAGGTTATTCTCGAAGAATACTACACACCTGCTGCAGGCTGCACACACCAGGCTCGTTGAACAGCTCCATGCTGCACATATCTTCTTACTAAAGATATGCTTATGCACAGATTCATGAATATGTGAAGCCATACACCTATGTGTATCTGTGAGAACAGACATACAAATATAAGTTACATACATAAAGTTATGTTTAAAATAAAAAATATGCTTAGTCTGACTTTTATTTATATATTCCTAAAACATGTTTGATAACATCCTGTTGAGATTTTTGCAGGACAGCACTTATAAACAGACACAATTAAACCCCTTCTGTGTCATCCAGTTTTGAGGCAGCATGTTTTGGTGTACATTAGCGTTCAGCAGATTTATGAAGAGACATCTATTGCATAAGATTTTCCCATCAACAAATGCCTTGGTGGACCAACCAAGTGTTATCTGTGTTTGTAGCATGATTCAGTATGAAATGCAAAGACTTTTAACACCAGCAGCATTACAGAGCTGTTGTTTTGCTCTGTAGCGGGGGAAAATTCATGCTGTCTGAAGTAGAAGACAGATTGAGGATGGCAAATTAAATATTGAGAAAGTTAGAAAAGGAACATTTCAGTATTGTGTAGCTCAAAGTTTTCCAAAAAATAGCTTTTCTTGTTATATGCAGGATGGATTTGCTTCATAAGCGTTGATGTCAGAGGCATGCATCCCTCTTTCACTGAACACTCACAGCTCACACACAACCCACTCTGATGAAGGAGCCCTGAAAAATCATTACTGAGCTCTGATAAAACCAACAAAGGTTGGAAACTGGTTTTATAGACTTCAGACAGATCCAGCGCAAATCCCCCCTCACCTGACTCAAGTGAGTTTTCGTTGCCATGATGACTTCAATCTGTATTGACATAGCAACAGGCGAAAAGTTAAATAAGCAGGAGAAACTACAAGAATACTTTTATACCTCATGCAGCTCAGGGTGGGAAGTTGGATGGAAGTCCAGATTCAAGGCAATCTGTTGGTTTTCCTTGTCTCTGTTATTTAATAGGAACTGGCTTAATTATGTGTAAAGTGCCCTAAGATGATGTCGTGAAGTGGCGCCATTCAAATAAATTCCACTGCTCAGCACCTTTAAATCCATCCATAAAAGCACGTTTGTTCTCGATCTTCTCTGCATGCAGATCACTTCGGGGCTGTAATTACTTTCATACCGTGAACAGCCATGCAAAAACATCTGATCTGATTAAAAACATCGGAATTGAGCACCAACACTTGCAGTCTGAACGCAGCCTGTATGACTTTTTTTTTACAACCAGTCAGAAAGCTTGGAGCTAATCTGCTGTTTTCTTTCTCTATCATCTGCAAGTTGAACCATGTTTCCCTCTCACAAACAGCAGGACGTGGCTCTTTTGTTCCAGACAAGTGCCTCATTAGTTCCACTGCATTTGCCAGAAAATACTACACTTTCCCCGAACTATTCATCCCCCCCACCCCCCTTTGTAGCCAAGAGCTATGACTTTCTAACTTGCTGGATACCACCGTAAGACCGTATTTCTCTTTAATTTACTCTCACAGGAATAGAAATTAGGGGATAAATCAGGAGACAGCAAGCTAATGAAATTATTTTAATTGCCTTGTTGGTCTGTATGCAGAAAAGAAACATAATTGTGGTCGTGACGTATTTTTACTCGTCACGGCTGCCTGAATCGCTTGCTTGATAATTGAATCAATATTGAAACTTGTTATTATTCATGGAGGACTAATGCTGTTTGGTTTAGTCTCTGAACTCTCTATTTAATGATTAAATGGTAACTATGGGAATCGAAGGGGGCACCTTTGTAATTGGTGGGTCTGTCAGTTCATGGTTAAGCTTGAGGTTGTGAACAAATGAGCTAGTGGCACTGTGAGTAAAAACTGAGATGACGTAGAGGTGGACATTATATTATATCTAGTTCATTAAAAATATGAGTGGGAAACTTTTTATCAGAAAAGGTTTCTATTTTTCTGCCCGTAAAGATTTTGATTAATTTTCTGTTCAAATTAGATGAAAAACTACTTGTGTAGTTGAAGCGAGGGCTTGTTGAACCCACTTGTTTACTTTGCAGATGACTGAAATGTGGCGAATAAAGCAAGTTAAACGGGGTGAAGTGGATTCATATGGACTTGATCTTTGCATGCATGTTCACACATTAATGCACATCTGTTTGTGTGCATTTATGTCTGTTGTCTTACAGAGAGAGAAACTGGGCCAGAAATGTAAATCAAGTTTGAATTTTAATAGTCCATTACATATTTAAAAGCATTTTTCACTGTAGTACTTTATGAGTAAATGTGTTTAAGAAAGCTCTGAAGATTTACATGAAAGAGCAGATTGAAGCAAAGGAAAAGGGTTGAGAATACAGCAGTGGAAGAGAATACAGGCCAAGTAAAGTTTGCTAAATGAGCTTTTTGAGGACACCAAATGCACACACACACACACACACACACACACACACACACACACACACACACACACACTCTATGCATGTTACATCATTTTCAGTATATCTGTTTCTCCTTTTGTGGGGGTTTTGTGCAGTATTTGTCATCTGTCTGATTGTGTATTTGTGTGTAAATGTCCACGTGCTGTGCGTGTTGCACGCTGTAGCTTTCCCTGAAACAAGAGAAGTTAATTTGAAAGAAAAGGCGCTCACACACAAACATGCAGACACACCTACTCTTTCACATGCTCAGATGGAAACATGGAGACATGCATAATGCACGTCTGAATAATCTCTCACTCAGTTATAACATTATATGTATCACACTTTGATTCACGCACTGACTGGCACAACAGATTATATCAGTGTAGCTGTCCGAGTCCATGCTGAGTGTTTATCTCTGAGTGATGAAAAGCAAAGTGACAAAGCAAATCTTGGATTCAGTTTTTATTTCCTCATAAATTGAATGTCTTCATTTGCTTTGACAGGCTGGGTGTTGTACCATTTTACCTGCCAGGCCAGTTTCACTTGCTGGTTTGCTTATATAAGATATAAAAGTAAATAATTATGTCTTCCTGTTAGATTAGTGCACTGTTTGGCTCACTTCAATAAGCTTATCCTCAGATTTAAATCTTTGTCCTGATGAGGCAATAGTGTTTCCACTTTCTCTGACTGGAAGAAGCTTTATTTGTTTTGAGTGCAGGTGATTTGCACATATAATATACACCACAGCTTTTCTGATGGGAATATAATGAAAACTAGAAGAATATCAGTAATATCAGAAGAACAGTACAATGAAAGGCATAAAACTCTAATAAAATGTTGAAAGGGTTGTGATTTAATCGTCTCTGTCTGCTTTGTTAAGGCAGTACTACCCTGATCCACATCCAGTTCATGCCGTGCAGCTGATGAGAGTGGGAAAGCTGCAGCACTATCTGGAACACGTTGCAGAAGCTTTGGACACATTCAAACAGGTAAGCAACACTTTCACAACACTCCCAGCACACACAAATCAGTCTTTTTAAATGTGTTTTGCATTTCTAGTTGTACATATGTTTAGTTTTACTATCTTTTCTGTTATCTTGCTGAGTGTGAGGTGAAATGTCATTTTAGGAAAAATCACTGAGCATGCTCCTTTCTTTTTTTTCCAGGCCTTTAACATCATAAAGATTACCCATGGTGAGGATCACCCCCTAACTGCTGACCTCATGATGAAGATGGGGGAATGTTGTAATGAGATGGAGCACCAGCACCAGATTTCATTAAGATAATTAAATCTGTGCTCATCTGTAAGGAACTGATGAAAAAGTGGAGAAAATCATTTTTAGACATCTGTAGACTCTTTTAACTTACTGATGTCACATATTATATACCAGCATGAAAGTTTTTGGTGTTTTTCTGTCTCCTCTTTATGCTCTGTTTGTGTTTTCTTTCCTTTTCTTATTCTTTTACTGTCTCCTCCGGTCGTGTCCTGCAATGCAGGGAAACTGTCGAACTAAGATGTAACTAAAAAAAATAAACAATTCAGAGGATCTTTGTTTATGCATATATTCATATAGTTCCTCTTGACAGAGCAAATTTGCTCAGCATGACACAGCGGACAGATCACCATTCTGCCTGCCTTTATACTGGACAAGACAAGTTAAAAAGACAAAAAAAAGTATTTGGATTCTGACAGCTACACAGTTGTCATGTTTTATTGGTGCTTAAAAGTTATCGTTGACCAACCAGCAGTGTTCCCTACTGGTGTTTCAGAACAGACGGGAAGTTCAGCACGGCAGCATCATATGTTTATGTGCATCCCATGTCCAGACTGATAAAAGCTAAGTTGTTCTTCTGTGCACAGCATTGCAGCGACATCCAGCAGCCACGTGTCTCTTCATCATACCGAGGCGGTAATGCATTCGTTACTGTTGATATTATGCTCATGGGACTGGGCGGGATGAATACATGTAAAAAATATATTTTTTTATTGTGTAAAGCACTTTGTGCTGCTTTACTGTTGTGAAAAATTGAATTAATATCAAACAAAATTTGATTCAATGTGAATTTTAATATTCAAGAGTTTAGGTTTTGGGATATTACTGCTGAACTATTTGAAACAACAACCTGATGATACTTTTTAACTTACTGCATTTTAACAGATTTCAGCATTGTGATGTTTGCTGCACTACACTACCTGACACACACACACACACAGAGACCTCCTGCACTGAGACTCTTTTGGATGTTGGCTTAAGATAAAAAAAAAACACTTTATTCATCCTGTAGACCGAGAAAATTTGATTTTGCAGCAGCAAATAGCAAGCAGGCAGAGTAAAAATGAAAAAGATCTTCGACAGCCCACCAAAGGCATCATCCCTGTTTAAACATACATTCTCATAAAGAGATTTAGTTCCATTAGCATTTTTCTCCAATGGATGGCCAGCGGAAAATGGGATTTCCTCCCCCACAAACACAGGAGTCCACTGCTCCAGTGTGACAACCTGAACCATAAATGAGGGAGAATATCCCACAGACAGCTTTTCACTAACGCATATAGACAACACATTATTTTTTAAGTGCTAATAAGCTGCTGGCAGCTTGTTTTGACACATTGACGATGTGTCTGTGATATTTCTGCGGTTTTGGTTTGATCTGTAGCTTGTTATTCCCTCATTCTGTCTCTGAGTGAAGGACCTAGAAAGAGGGGGGCCCTGCGGCCCCCGTCCCCCTGTCTAATCTGTGGATTCCATCATGATGAGTGATCTTTGAGCCGTGGTTCTTGTGTGTGTGTGTGTGTGTGTGCGCGCGTTTGCTTGTGTTTGTGCTTGTTTAGTAAAGCCAGGTCCTCAAAACATCCATCATGGTCCGTGTGTATCCATCACACCCACTTCCCTTTTTAATCCCTGTTTGTGTGTTACCGTGTCAGTGTGCAAGCTCAGAGTGTGTGTGTGATAGTTTGTATCTCTCACACCAACCAGCGCTTCCCACGCTAATCCCAGAATTCAGCTGTTAAGAAACTGATGACAGCATTTCCTGTGAGAAAACCTGAACCTTTGTGTGCTTGTGTTTGTGTCTCATAATCATGTCCTGCTTTAAAATCCTCTGTGTCATTTTTACACAAACATGTTATCTGTTCACTCTATTGAAATAAATTTTAGAAATATTTGAAAAGTGTTATTATGTTTTTTATGTGTATGTTGAAAAGAAAAAAAAGATATAGGTCTGTTGCTTTTCACAAGGTGAAGCTCAGAGAAGAGTCTTCCTCTTCGTACCGCCATTACTCACTTCAGTAGATGTTACCTTCAGTCTCTCCACTCTTCTTCTCTTTCCCTTCATAATGCTTATCAAATTAGATTTAATGTCGTCCAATCAAAACCCACGCACTCAGAAATATTTCTGTCATTCTCCACCAAAAGCTTTGAATTAACTTCACCACTAATTAGCATCACTTCTTTGGCTGACGGTCTGTAGTCAGAGTGAGGTCAAAGCACGCTAATTGGTTTCAACCAGCTTCCTTTGCTTCTCTGGTATTGACCCGTCCCTGCTTTCAGATTTCAACCTTGTTTCAGCCTTCACCACCTCACCTTTACACACTTAGTACTATTCCTGCTGTCATATCTCACTTCCATCCCAAACAAAAAGCTCATTCAGCAATTAGACTAGAGCCTGGTTGCAACTGATTTACATGACATTACAGTCATTTAGCAGACGCTTTTCTCCAAAGCGACTTACATCTGAGAATAAGAACAACACAAGCA
>JBAMHX010000001.1:21247820-21263166 GCA_037177515.1 Pseudomugil tenellus
CTTACATCTGAGAATAAGAACAACACAAGCACTAAATCAAACAGTAGAGGACATCATAGATAAGTGCAGCCGAACTGTAGGACACAGGTGATGCCTGCAGTGCTAGGGGCACTGAATTTTATTTATTTATTTTTTGTTCCCTATATTTATTAGATCTGAGTTTTCGCAAAGAGCTAGAACAAATTTCCCAAGTTAGTAAAATTTCTATTGCTCACATTAAATGCAGAAATGCACCTGAAAGCTGTGTCTTTAGCCTGCTTTTAAAAGTAGATAAGAACTTTGCAGAGTTTGGCAGTTTGTTACACCAACGAAGAACAATAGAGGAGAACTCTATCTCTTTTGTTCTCTTAAAGGTTTTTCCTTTTTACCTAAATGTTTATTTAATTCTGAACTCATTGGTGAGGATTTCCAGACTGTTGCCATTCCCACTTGAGAGTTGCTGAAGGAGCAAGTGTCGACCCACCCATCCTGTGGATCATTAGGCTTGTTGCTACTTGTGAGTTGTCGACCTGCCTGTTGAACATGTGATGTGAAGGTGTAAAAGGTTTAGAAACTGCCTGGGAGGAGGAGTCAAGCAGTAATCCACCCTTTCGATTCACCTCTGACCAGGTACCTGTTGTCTCTTTGTCATAGATTGATGACCATGTCCACCACTGATCTTTGCCATAGGTTGGAATAGTGTGTGTAGGAAAAGATGGATGTAATCTTGCATTTCCCAGTGGACCAGTACATCTCCATCATATTCATGTTGTGTCATCTTTCATCCTGATTCTTCTACATCAGAGCAGGTTGTTAAAACCAACCTTAGAGTTCCTGGCTGACTATGAAATGTTTAAACGTATTGGACTTTATTTTGTTATAATTATAATAAGCATCATCAAAAAGATTTAGAAACTTAAATTGACAGACAAAATTTAAACATCATATTGGAAATTAAAAATCTCTAGTAAGGTCATTTAAATATGTATCCATGAAAGTCCTAAAAGCATTCTTTCCTCATCTGAAGCATTATAGCTGGAATTTAAGGAGGAAGGAGGGAGAAAAGTGAAAGAAGGTGGTTCAAACCAGATGATGTGCTTTTTTTCCTGAGTGTTTGTTTGTCAGCAATAATAAAAATCTTTTCCTACCGTTTCCATACGACGGAAAGCACCTCAAATTTAAGGAATCCAATCAATTTAGTCATTTTCTTTCTAATAAACCAGCTCAGTTCTTCCAACCTGATCTCCTCTTTCACTCATAAAACAGAAATATGTCCTGCTCTGCTTTATCATCTCGCTTTATCCCCATACATTTCCTCTTAGATACATGTTTTCTCCTCTTATCGCCAGGCCTCTTGCTGTTTCCTGCTGTGCATTAATGATGAAAGGCTCAACAGGGCATCAGAGCAAACTGCCTACAGGTTACTAAAGGTCCACATACAGACACTAACAAACCGAGTCGCAGTCTTCAGATGTCCGTCTTTCAGACACATTATACAGCTGTTCATAGAGAATCTCCACCGATTGCCTCGTGTGCCTTCCAGCTCTGCCTCATCTTTTGAACTTCATACGGGCTTGAGTCATAAATCTTGAAATTTCATGAAGACTGACGCAGACAGCACAACAGATGTCTGGGCATTGCTTTTCTGTGCACGAAAAAATAAAGAAGCAGACATGAAATGCTTTCAATACATTTCTTTATTTACATCCATCTTTTCCATCAACGCAATGTGTCGGAGCACATTTTACAAAAAGCAGGCAGTCTGCACAAGACTGTATGATCCTCAGTCATGTAGACAACACACATGTAGTTGATAAATTGCAGATCACATTCTCACGCAGGTATTTATTAAAACATGTTTCTGTGCGGACAGGAAATGTTTTCTCATTGGTTATCTGGGCATTTTCTCGAACATCTTAAAACTCAGAAGAACTGAAGTTGTCTCTGGAGTCTGAGGACAACTTGTGATATTTGTAAATGTTCTCCGACTTGGACCTTAAAACACAGTAACGTATCGATGCTATGTGTCAGATTTTCACATAGCACATTTATAATTCATCAATGCTTCTGAAAAAAGTGTCACATCAAATATCTCAATTTTTCTGTCTGTTGTACTACGAGAAATTAAAAGTATTTGACGAGTTATTAGATTTAAAATATTTAATATAGTTTACACCAACGCGTATCACTTCAAATACTTTGAGATACTGCTTGAATTATAAAGTGCTACCACAGTAGATTTGGCAGTGAAGTGTCGGAGAAGAAACCTTGCACATAGCATCGTATTGATGGGAACATAATTTCGTTCGATTTAAGGTTCAGGTTTCCAAAAACATTCACCGCTAAATACACAAGGCTGTCGGTCACACTCGTAAAGGCAATACATTTCCAGCAAACGCCAAATATCCATCATGGTGCTACGTCTTAAACAATCCTGCTGCGCCAGTTACCATGTTTAGTCAGGTCCATGTATTTGAATAATAACTCATTTAACAACTTTGCTTCTGCACATCAGCCCGATGGATTATTTTTGATACTTGGATGCAGATCAATGTGGAGCTCATGACACCGCTGCATCCTGGGTGTTTACTCTCCCAGCTGTTACTGCAGCTGCCCTTCTGATGCCTCTGTTCATTTTCATCTACAGTATGTAAAAACTGATTTTATAATCTTCACTTTTTCTTGCTTAATGTTATTATACTGTGTTCATTTCTGGTAACCGTAAAGGTATTTTATGGTTGAGATTTTTGATAAACACCTTATATTTATATTTAATTAGGCGTCACTTTACTGTAGCATTTGACAATCAAGAGACCTGCTTAACTGCGAGTCATCAACATGATCTGGCCACCAAACTGTTTGAGTCTTTGGAATTGCAGGAACATGAAAAAACAACCATTAAAACAGATCTTGTGGTTTAACCTTC
This sequence comes from Pseudomugil tenellus, assembly GCA_037177515.1. Lineage (NCBI taxonomy): Eukaryota > Metazoa > Chordata > Actinopteri > Atheriniformes > Pseudomugilidae > Pseudomugil > Pseudomugil tenellus. The sequence goes on from JBAMHX010000001.1 coordinate 21,250,726, forward strand.
TTGAAGTGAAAGAAGAAATTCAGCACTCCTTGCTTACTTTACCTCAGATCCATCGTAGTGGTGTACACCAGCAGTTGTGTTCACGTGCACTTGGACCTGTCTGTAACCACGAAGAGACTGAATGTTTTTGGAAACCCAACCCTTCAAAATCCCACGAGAAACCACTGAGGCAAATGTAATCAACCCAAAAATAATATATCTAAAATAAAAATGAGCGCATATATGATATGTGCACAAAGTATACTTTTTTTTATACATGACATGATCTGGAAATATGTACAGTTATTTTTCTTAAATGCATAGTAACTTTAAGATAATGTTTAGATATATACGAACATTAATGAACAACTTTGCCCTCTTTAGCTGAAATAAATAAACTTTCATTCATGACCTGCACGGTGAAGTGAGATGAGATGCCAGACTTCTCTTCCTGCTTCTAATTAAAACACTAACACGTCTTGGTTTCTGGGGTCATTTCCTGCCAGATTAACTCCCAACTTTCTCTTTCAACAAATGAAATTACTGGCTGTAAGCTGTTTACACAGCCACATGTGGACCGACGCTACACGCTCCAGCGAAACAAAGCAGTGATTAATGTAGTACAAGAATTCTCATTATAAATTATCCTATCATTCCCAGTCCTGAAGTCAGTGCTGGGTCTTATCATCCTTAGAGAAGATCAACAGGATCTTAGAAAGTGTTCTCTGCTTGCAGGCCAGAGGAGAGATGGTGATGCTGATGGGAATGTAGAAGAAGCGTTTGCAGGGTGTTCCTCTATACTTCAGAGGGAAGCAGGCTCTTTCTTATATTTATATTTTTACAAACATTAAGATAATAAACATCTCAAGCACCATAGATAAGTAATATGACAAATCTTAAATGTTGGTAACTAAATGAAACCAGGCAGAGATCTGTGTACTGTAACTTGTCATCTTGTCATCTTGTCATCTTGTCATCTATAAGTTTATGCATTTCTTAAGAATTTTTCCTTCTTTGTCCCCAAAGTAGTGGACTTAACGAATATCACTTATAATCACTTTGCTTCGTGCTGATTATTTCCATTCCTGTTATCATACATAGTCTCTACGTGGTCCCATTTCACACAAATAAAAAAAAAGTTTTATTATAAAACACACATTGACAAATAATTTTCTTTCAGAATAGATCAGAACAACACAGATACAAATAGCAGACAGTCTGCCTGTCAGTCAGCAGGATGGACCAGAGGACAACCTTTCACTTCCACTCCCATGTGAGTCTGACATTTCATTGCTTTGTGAACATGAAAAAGCCATCACATCTGTATCAGAGGGAAATGGACTGTGTGAATGCCCCAGAGGATCCACATTCAGATGTGGTCTGGTTGTTTGAAAAGTTCAGGCAGGAACACCACAAAGACAAAGCTCGAGCTGTCTTTATGTCCCCGACTTTGTGAAATTGTTTAATTTTTTTTTCCATTTAGATGTTTGTTGTACTATTCTTTACTTTTCAGTTTTAACTCTTCTTAATTTCCATTTTAATGTGGTTTCTCTGTTCTGTAGTAAAGACCGCACACTGAAACTTTTTTTTTCTCATATGAAACACTGACCAACAGTAAAACATCACATTAGGAAATGACTATAAATGAAAAGCTTTTCCAAGGACACTGATATTTGTGGGGTTTTTTCTATGCTAGCACCATGTACACAAAATCCGAGAGAAAGAGAAATTGGTCTTAGTATTGTTAGAAATGTTCGCAAGGCACTTTATCTAAATCAGGTCTTTCTCTCAGTCATTTCTGCACAACAATACCGCGTCATTCTGTAGTCAGCACTCTATTTACAGCCAAACTAAAAAGTGCTCTTCCAGAAATATGGAAGAATTGTTCTCTTTATCTCCCACACTTATTTTTTCCTCCCGCTTAAAAAAAACAACTCTTTTTGTTCAAGTCTCTCCTCCTTTGCTTATACATTCTTCATCGTTTGACAGGCAGAGACTTTTTTCCAGTCAAACTCTTATTTTCCACTCTAGCCTGGTAGATGTTGTTTAATATCTGCCACTTAGATTGTTTCCCAAAACAAAATCTAAATGCTTATCTATTTGCCCGTTCTCCATTTTGTTTGTCCATCTGTCCTTCAGTTTACGTACTTCTGGAGGGGACATATGGATCACATACAACATCAAGTGGTCAGACTTCATTTAAAGTTTCCAATGATCATAAAATTGATTTCTTTAATTTCTGTGTGTGTTTGATTAATTGTCTAAACAATTTTATCGAGCCTGGCTGTTTCTACCTCTTTTTCCTCCAGCTCTCTGTTCTTTCATCTGTCTATCGATGTCTTGAGGACACATCGAAGCAGGTAATCATCATAAGATGAGCCTTGCAGAAGTTGACTCTGTTCTCCAGCTTGTCTGTCACCATTTCCAAAGCTTCCAGGTACTCCACAGAGTCCACTTCATAAGGCTGCTGCAGCTCAACTGGATGCAGATGGACAGGAAGAGAAAATACATCACTGCTTCGTAGAGGGAAGTTACAGACAAGAAAAAAAGCAAGAATGGTGATATTATGTATTTAAACTATTAAAATAGTTAAACTAAATAATCTGACTTGTGCATAGTAGGGGTGTAACAATACATTAATCTACACCAGTAGATCAATCATGTAGTAAATGCTAATATTCTTCAAAAATTGATGCAATAACTATTTAATAAACACACTTTTATTTTGAAAATGGCTTTGTGTTTTTTTCAGGTAGTTGTCATCATAAGTATTTTTTTTAGACTTCAAATCAATGAATAAAAATATCTCAGTTCAGTAATAAAATGTTAAATTATGTTTTATTTGCTTTTAGTTATTTTGATATGAATGAAAATAATTTCATATGAATCAGTGGATCCTAAATCGAATAGAAATCAGAGTGTGCTTGAATGTGAGATATCAGCAAACATTGAATCGCTGTTCATTAAATCGATATCATACGGTCATCAAACATATACACCCCTACCGCACAGTCGTCATGCTTGTGTTTTAACTAGTGAATATTAAGCACGATCTATTAATTATTATTTCTATCCTGTGGGTGTAAATATTCACTGAGGCACATAATGTGTCACAATCCACTGCTGAAAATTATTTGCCACAAATTTAGTTTATATTTATCTCTAAATAAAATTTGATGAACACCCCAATCAGTCTTCAAGGTTCATTCTATGAATAGGAGGCTTTGAAGATTTCTACACAAAAGATGTAGTTTGAAATACTTGCATAATGTCTAAGTAGACTAAAATGAGACAATAATGAATAGCTTTAAACGTAACGTTTATTGCTAATGTCTTACAAAGTTCATAATTGATGTAAAATAAATATATTTTAGGTCATTATCTATTTGATGTAAATCAAAATATTATGTAGGTTGACGAGAAATGTAGATAATTATTCGGATAAAAACGGCCTTTTCAATCTTTGCTCATGGAAATAATGTAATTTGCTGTTTTTATATGCATATATTTATTTACTAAAGACAACAGCTCGATATAATAACAGAAAATACCGTTTACTTATAGATGTCAGATAAGAGGCTAACAGTCCTATTAAACAAATGTGCATAGTAGATGATGAGTTTAATGCATTCATTTCCAGTAAATCTTCTCCTGAAATTCTTTCTCCAGGCAGTTGATCAAACTTTATCTCCCTCTCTCACACAAACACACACTCCCTGATGTGCGACACTTACACTCAGTGGTCCATTTGTGTGGTTCCAGCATTAAGTGCTGTTTGGTTTGCTCCAGTTCTTTCTTCAGACACTGGTACTTGGCTCGGACTTCACTGATTCGCTGCTGGCGGTGCTCCAACAGGCGAAGCTTGGCACTGACATACACCACTTCCTGATGGACACATAAACAGAGAGAGCCCGCAGACAAAAACGGATTTTATTTACCTTAAAATTTCTAGAGGAGCAAGTTGTGAAACATGAGGCTGTTTCTAAAAGCGTGCTTAATATTTACAATTATGTGCATTTGCACCACATTGTTCTTCCAGTGTGACCACAGTTGGGTATTTGGGACACTGAATAAGTATTTTGGAGCAGCTTCACTGGAGCAGGGGTTAAGTGGCTTTCTTAAGGCCTCTGCAGGGAAAATCTATATTTCATGCTTTTCTCTTCCTCCCTCTTTTCTTAAGCCCACAATGCTCCCTCCCTTGAATACACAGAGGTTTAACAATGGAAACCAGAAAAACCTGCAACATACATTCATTTGCAATGATTTCAGTTGAGCTGCAGTGCTGAAAAGTTTTAGGAATTTATAATTACTTGTGAATTCAACTTAAAAAATAAGACTGCAGAGAGTGCTTATTGTTCGAGCAGAATGTAGAGCTAATGTTTATTCACTCATTTAAAAAAGTATTGTCTTTTCAAACTGTGTGGGTTTCTGTCTTCAGTGATACATTAAGCACAGATCCTTTATCTTCATCAATTTTCTCCAGCTTCATCCTCTGCATATTCATAAATACTTATTATTTTCCAGTATTTCTCACAACTATTATTTATCAAATCAATAACATTAATACCAAATAAGCCTCCTGCTCTGATCTGTAGTCTCTTCCTCTCTGCCTTCACTTTCATTTGTCTTCCTGAAGCTAACACACCAATACCAAAACTCTAACCTTGCAACTAATGACTGAACCACCAGACTAGCAGCGGCTGTGGAGATGGGTCACCCAGACCCCCCCCTCTCACCTTGCCCCCTCCTTTGTCCCTCCTCTTCTGTAGTCGCTCAACATCATCTATTTCATACACCTTAATCTCGAAAGTTTCTGCTGTTCCGGTCGTGCCCCGGAGGCTTGAGGGTGTAGGAGGACCCAGTGGGCCATCAACCCAGCATGCACCAGGGCTGGAAGATGAGGAGGAAGAAGAGGTAATGGCTTGCTTGGAGGAGCGCTGAGAAGGTGATGAAGAAGAAGAAGAGTCCAAGGTCAGAGCTGGGATCAGACGTCGACGCTGGAGGCCTAAAAGAAGATAATAAAGTAGTTTTATATCCCCATGTATGAGACTTTTTTTCACACTTTTTGTGTATCCAATCAGATGATCTATTTTTCTTGTGTGTGTGTTTTTACATTCGTTTTGTCTTTTTGAAAAGGACATTGCATCTCTGCTAGCTTACATAAAGATGGAAACCATTACTAACAAACCCCCAGAAAATAGGAAGACTGAGTCAAGAGATAACAGAAATAATCTATTAGTTTGTTACATTCGGAAAAAAAAAGTTCTCTATTTTCCTGTTTGTGTTGTTAACTACTCTTAATACAGTAACAACGTTTTGCTTTGCAGAAACATTGAGAAAATATGTTAAACATAGAACATGCATCTAAAAGTATAGACTGAGAATAAAGGTCAATGATGGAAGAGCACAGAGACATGCATGTACAAAATGATGATTGCATGTTCCAAAACGCTGAAAGAGAACAAGAAACTGGTGCTGGAATATGACATGAGATTAAAAAAAAAGAAAATCATAAGAGCAGCAGTTCAGTTTAAAGTCTGCCCTCCCAGCTCAACGTATAATGTGCACGTGCACTGATGCGTTTTGCATAGAAATTGCCGGCCATGTCCACAAAAATGAGAGTTATCAGAGAAACTAAAAGATTAACTGTGTGAGAGAGGAGAAAGTGTGTATTTTAATAAGGTTGCAGCTGTCTTTTGGTCTCAGTGCGGCACAGAAAGGTCATTTGTATTTCATTAGGATACAACGTATAACTGGACAGAGATAGAGTGAGGGTCTGCATGGAGGAGACGGTTCAAGGGGAAGGAGGTGAGTCAGAAAAGGATGAAAAAGTTGAATGGAAATCAGGCACACAGAGAGACTCAGCTTGAGATGTGATTAACATAATTTCTTTAGTCTTTTATCTTTCTCTTTGCAGTGCTTGCAGTTTTTTTTATATAAACAGTGAATCCAGCATCCCTTAAAAGTCCCATATCATGCAAAATGAATTTTTATGAGCTTTTAACCTTCTATAAGTGTTAATTGTACCTTAAAAACGATCCTGGAAGTAGTTTTATTTTTCATACATTTGTTTTTGTAGTTTTATCGCTTTAAAAAGAAGAGTGCATCGTAAGCAGAGCAAACGGCTGAGTCGGCAAGATGTAGTCTCCCCCCTCCCCTACCAGAAAACTGGATGCCATCTTCTCCAGGAATTGTGCATGTGGCTGCTCCTGTGCTCTCATCAACAGTAACTACACACGGTGCCTCTCAGGCTGCTCAATGCGGGCAGGGCAGATGTGTGAGAGAGCGAGTAGAAATACAGACCCAGGCGTTCACAGTTCCGAAACATCGCAACAACAAATAAATGGTATGGCATAATATGCAAAAAATGCATAATATTATAAATGTGCATAGGATAGACTGTGAGACTGCAAACATGGCATAATATAGCCATTTAACCTCCATATGGAACAGAATTCCTCTATGTCTTTGTGTGTCAGTGGACTGGCTCTTTGAGCTGCAGAATCGGTTGTGGTTAAAGCTAAATTAGAGTAAATCCAGATTTTATGCTGCATGGCTGGCAGATGAAATTGCAAACACTTGGACGGAATGGCTAACCCATCTTTAAATCAATAATCACACCAGACACACCAAGCAGAGCTGCTGCTCTTCAATCTGATTTTATGCACATATCCATCCTCAGGTTTAACCAATACAAAGTCATTTGGCAGGCACATTAGCAAGCTCTCTATGGTGCGTTCTGGTGAATATATATTCATTACAGCCTACATCAGCGCATTCCTCTGTTACCATTTCACAGACGGGTGGTCAGGGTCACCTTTCCTACCTGGCATCTCGTGTAACCACAGCTTTCTTCACATTTCACGTGCCTTTTTATCACTGCCTCATTGTCCTTTTAATCAATGCATACTCCTTATAGAGATCTCTATCGTTCCTTCCATCACTTCTATTATGCTTTCTCTCTCTCTTTTTCTAAGATTTACCCATCTACACTCAAGTGAAGAGAGGAGCAGACACAAAGGACCAAATAAAATACTGTAATTGGAAAAAAAGACCTTTAATCTCATCATAGATAATGAGGATAAGTGAAATTAATATGGCCAGTTTTGTAATTGCCATTGACATTGGGTTTTGGAAAGCTACGATTTTATCTCTTGTGGTTTTGTTGAGTCTGTTGTCTGCAGTTGTGTCTTTCATACATAGTTTTTTTTTTTTTTTTTTTTAAAAAAAGAGTCATCCAGCTGTTCTGTTCCAGCAAAAATTGGATTTACCCTTTATGAGCAAAATTTCTCTCTAATTCTTATACTGGAAAGTGTGTAAAACCATGCTCATATGACCTGTGTTACTTCTGCTCTTCTTGTTGCTTTTGGAGCTCCGTCGGGAGGAGGTGGTGGCTGAGCTGTGCTCACTGAGGGAGTCTTGAGCAGAGGAAGTGCTTCCTGTATTCTCACTGCTGTCTCTCAGCATGCTCTCGTAGCCACTGCTGCCTCCACTGTGGTAAAACAAGGCCGTCTTTCCCATTGCTGGGGGCAGCTCGCCACTCAGTACGCTGCTGTTAAAGGTGAAATGACATCACAGTGTGGGATGAATTCCAAAAAAAGAAACACTTTTAAAAGGACTAAAGCGATTTTTCTGGGAAATCTATTCACATTTTTCTTTGTACTTGAGCTTATACCTGTTGTCACTAGCATGGCCGCTGCTGCAGCGATGTGGTTTTCTCGGAGCTGTGATCTTGCTGTAGGGAGAAGGCAGTGTTTGTACCACTAATGCTCTCTCTCCCTCCAGGCTTTCTCCTCCTGCTCCGCCTCCACTGGAAACAACAAAACCAGAAGTAATAGAAAAGTTAAAACTTGAAAAGATTATTGCTGAAGTCACTTTTGATGACGTGCCCTCCAAAATCTGCACTCGGGATTTTAGGATTTAAGGATTAAATTCTTGTATTATGTAATTTATATTTTGTCCTCTATGAATGTTATATTTGGTTGAGATATAACTTAACTCTTTAAAACCCAACCTAAGAACAACTGAGGAGAAATTTTTTTTAAAGCTGAAGTCTTTATTTGGCCCTTCAGCAAAATCTGAAAAAATATCAGTCTATGTTATTTTTTTATTTACAAAATTTATTACTATGTAATGGGTCAAAATTATTGTTGTGCAATCTTCTGCATTCTGGTGGTCACTGGAATGCAGGAAATCAGTATCATGCTGTACAAGAAGGTTTTGGGTAAAATCTTTAGCCTAAAAGATGCAAAATTTCTCTGAGACTGTATATGATACATTTGGTTTTATAGGGTTAAACCAACCTCGACCCTCCAACGACTCTTGCCTCCACTGGATCTGTGCCTCCGCCCTGGACATGAGTCCTGGAGCGGGAACCTGCGCTTCCCTGGAGCAACTCAGAGATTCTGCTGTTGACAGCTCTTAGAGGCAGTTTTGCTGTCAGGCTTCCTCCTCGACTACGACTCAGAGATTGGGTAGACCAGGATCCAGGAGCAGGTCCCTGCTGCTGTGGTCCAGCCTGAACAGAGCTCTGAGCCTAAGAAGACGAGTGAACAATTCAAGCAGGATAAATGAGGTGTAATCAGGAATGTAGTTTTGATTTTACAGTGGCACAAGTTGTCTTCCATTACATTCATCGTTACTCACCTTTCCATTAGGAGGAAGACTAGAGCTGCGGCTGGCATTTTGGTTTAAAGACTTGGTAGAGAAGCTTAGAGTCTTAGTGCTGGAAGCAGAAAGACTCCTAGCTTTGGGGCTGCTGGTCATCAAGAGCTTACTGACTGCTGATATCTTTGACTGGTTGCTGGTCTTGGCTGGTGACTGTGGAGTACTGCTTGGACTGGTACTTCCACTGAAACTTGGGCTTCCAGTGGGAGATGATACCGATGAAGCACGAGTGATGCTGCGTCCAGTACGGGGCATGGTGGTGTCCCCTTTTACTCCTCCTCCTCTAAGGCTCTCACCCCTCTCTAAAGAGAGGCAGTCATAGTGGTGGTAACCACTGTGTGAACCGTGGACCCGGCCCAATGAGTTTGTCCTGTTGGCAAGCTGCTCCAACTTGGCACTGAACAATCTGCTGCTATCTATGCTGGAGCCACGCTGTCTGGTGATTCCCGGAGGGGGACATCCAGATGTCCCTGCATCATCTGCCGAGCTGCCAAGTGATGAACCTCCATGGCTGAGTTGGTGGAGAGGGCTGGCTGCACGGTTTCGTTGATCGAGGCTGGACTTTCGCACTGGTGGTAGAGGTGGGACGCCTCCCTTCTTGTGAGAGAAAAAGCCCTGTTTTCCATTTGATCCCCAGCGGTCAAGTGTGGCACGGGGACTACAGGGAGTTGAGGTGGTAACACCAAGACTCCGGTACTCTATTCCATTATCTAAGCCATCATGGCGGTTAAGACGACTCCACCCACGGGGAAGACTTGCTGTGCGGTGGATATCTGGACTGTAGATGCCAGTTAAGCCTTCACTATGCGCAACAGCAACCATCTCACAACCATCTACCACCCTCTTAAAGAAGTCTGGAGATGACACCACCTCCCCACCTGGAGATGGGAGATAAACAGACATAAGATACAATACAGGCTTGAAACCTTACTTTGAGACATTGTATTGTTTTTTTTTTTTCTTTTTCTTACCATCCTTGCAGAAGCTTTGTTGTTCCCCATTACTACCTTCAACTTTCTCTGCCGACTGACTCTTGAAAGGATCTGGCTCCCTCTTTTCTGGTTTCACTTCACACACAAGCTCCCTCGACTTTCCTTCCTCAATGCTACGTTTCAACCAGGGGTCTTCAAAATTCATCTCACTGGAAATAGAGGCTAAAATTGTTGCATTTGACTTGATGGGGTCTTTCATTAAGGCAGTCTTTGTAGGTGAAGAGAGAATGGTGGGCTCCTGTATAACCATCGGTTTGACAGCTGCACACGGATGAACACTGACAGTACTCTTGAAAGGGTAATGGTTACAAGGCCCTGCAAGAATTTGGATATTAGTTTTAGCCATAGAGGGAGGTAGTTTTCTCAGCCTGTCTTTGGTTGGTGTGTCTTTGTCAGACAAGTTTTCTGACACCAGCTCTCCTTCTAGACTCCCTCTTCTTGGGGTTCCCCTGCTCTCATATCCATCCAATCCTTCCACTCCAATGCCCTGGCTGGGTTCCAGATCAGCCAGGGCCTCCCCTTGTTGACTTTGGGACTGGCTGAAGCTGTGAAGAGACTGATCAGCTTCACTGCCCATGCTCAGATCACTCATCCAGGAGGAGATGGGTGAACCACAGTTAGACAAGGCCTCACCTTCTATTCGCAGTTTGGCCATTGCCACCTGCAACAGAGAGCAGTACCATTAGACACCCAAAAATCTAACAGTCTCTGAGTCATCCTCAAGGATGCAGTCGCATCTCAACTGGGACACCATTAATGTAAAGCATCACTAACCTCTGCCATGGCCACCACCTCTTTAACCCCTGAAGTTGTTGAAGGGCCTGGGGACATGTGGTAATCCTCCACAGCTCCATCACAAGCTGCACCACAAGTGATGCCGATGGGTTGAGAGTCTGAAGCGAGGGCAGCTCCAGGACCACAATCACTGTTAAAGCTGATGATGCTCATTGGAGGACAAGCCAAGCTTTGAGTTTCCACGAGGGCTGTGACATCAAGGCCCTCTTCGCATTCAGAAGCCACATCATACACCAGCGCATCCTCCCCTAGCACAAAGGAAGCAACTTCCCCCACAGATACAGCTGGTCCTGAAGCTGAGGATGATAAAGAAAAAGAGATATAACCACAGCTTTTTTATGGTTCAGCAGGTGTATATAAAACACATTTATTACTGGGATTTAATGATCAAGAAATGTTTTCCATCACCATCTTTGTGTGTGTCCAATGGTATTGGTGGGACATCATCGTCACAGAGTGTTTCAGCTGAACCCAGGCTGGCAGACAGAGATGGAGTTGGCTCTCGGACTTGTGGACTCATGCCTGCAGGAGATGTCCTGGACAGCAGGGACTCTGTGGAAGAGCGGCCACTGTCTGCAGCCAAACTGTCTGCAGAGTCAGAGATACGCATTTAGCTTTGTAATAAATAGTGTTCTTCAGACACTGAGTTCATGCTGAGGCTCCACTGAGGCTCTGGTAAATGCATCTACTTACACCATGGCAAGTAAATAAACAGATAAACCGTTGTCATCAGGTTACTCGGCATGTGCAAAAGTAATTTTTTTTCACGTATATAAAACACACATTAACGAGGAGCTGACAAATGTGTGTTAAGCCACCCATCAGCAGAAAGCCCTTGTGTAGCTCAACATTAAATATGTTTTTCAGATAAGAGTGCTTACAGTCGGAGATCAGAGCATCTGTAGCCTGGCAGTCCTGAGCCAGAGTGTGTGAGGACAGAGGTGGTGTTGTCGGCATCACCCCCTTCTGAGTGTAGACCTTACACCGCTGGGATGGTGACAAAGGAGGCCTGAGAAGGAACACAACATGATGGACATTTTTCTGATTATTATTTTCATGACTTTGCTTTCCAGAATGTTGTCAACAAGTATTACTGCCAGCTGTGCTGAAGGCTTGTGTCGTTCACCTGTACTCTGAGGTTTTGGTCAGGCTGGCGATGCCAAGGCGTGGTGATCCAATCGGGCGCCCCTTCCCCTCAGTATTGCCAGCTAAATTCAGATTCTCATGGCTTTATAGAGAGATAAAAAATGAGTCATACTAGCAATCAGTATACCAGGATATGAATATCATCATGCTTAGCTCTTATTTCGATTACCTGTCATGTAGGTGGGAGTTCTTGGGCCTGTGCAGGGGGTTAGAGGTGATGGTGCTGCTTCCTGTTACATTCCTGGTACTTGTTACAATGGGAGAGCCAGTTGTCTGTGCCAGGCTGTGGATCATTGTCTGAGCCAGCTCTGCTTCTTCCACCACTTCCTTGATCTCCTGTAGCTGTTGATCATTGGTCCTCCTCTTCGAGCTCGCTTCTGCTGATGAGGAGAACTTTGCTTTACAGAGGAAACATGTATTGGCTGGGTATATGAGATATGCATAGAGTTAAATAAAACAGTTGCCTATTTTGGCTTCTGCATCCAACCCAGCTGCAGAATCAGGAACAGGAGCTGAGCTTGGAATAGATGATGAAGGACACAACTCTTGTTTGGCATCTGGTTTGCTTGTTGGAACCTCTTCAAGGGGAAACTTTGCCACCTGCAAAAATGAAGGGAGGAGCCACTGTTTGAAAAGAACTGCTTGTCGTTATTTACCTCACAGATCCCAATGCGTGCAGAAAATGTTAAACAGAAACTAACCCATATTTTTCTGGACACCCCCCCCCCCCCTCTCTGTCTCTCTGTCCATCCAATTACCCATCCGTCTGTCCATCCATCCATCCGTCCATCTATCCATCCATCCATCCATCCATCCATCCATCCATCCATCCATCCATCCATCCATCCATCCATCCATCCAT